>JAOWBB010008652.1:0-96694 GCA_028565995.1 Ricinus marginatus | reverse complement strand
AAATTAAAATCCAATGAATAAAACGTCCCGATAATTAAAATTTGAGTAAAATTTTTAATTAACTAAGTTAAAAATTTTATACTTTTTCTTACTGAATTCAATTTTTTAAACTATTCAAAACCTTTAGACCCTTAATGAATATTTTAAAAGAATCATTTTCCTGAAGAAGAAAGATTTTTTTAAAAAGAAAATTCTTTTCCTATTTATGAAGATGTAAATATTTTATAAGCTATTATGTAGAGAACTCCGAAAAGCTCTAAATCGTCATTACATTTATAACAAAATTTGCCTCTTCGACAAAAAGAACTTCTGAATATAAAAAGGTAAAAAAATATCTTATAAATTTGATTGTATTACTTCTTGAGGAGATATTCAAAGTAATTTGCAAAAGAATTAATGAATTTTTAAAGATATGTATAAATATTAGACTTTTTTCACTCAACATATAAGGTCTAATATGCTTGAGTTTTAAAATACGCCGAGCGCCTGACGATTTTAAAAAAATATTAAACTATTTATAATCTAAATAGTTTTACTACTAAATAGTTTTATATTAAATTACTAACTTACTAAATAGTTTTACATTATGTTAATATAATAATATTTAAATTAAATTTTCTTAACTATTAGAAAATTCGCAGAAAAGTAAAGCGTTTAAAATAATATATTGAATGATAATTTTTTTCTATTTTTATTGAAAAAGAAACAATCTTATATTTATTTATTTAATAGTCTTAAGGTGTAAGGCAAATTGTATCTTATTATAAAGTGTTTTTAAATATGAATATTTCAGACTATTTCTAAATACTATCTTTTCATTATTTTATTTGTCAATTTTTCAGCTAAATGAATAAACTCACATATTTAAATTAAATATCATTTCTGGAAATAATATAATAATTATGTTATACTCTATAATATTAATATTGTATTACATACTTATAAATAAATTTATTTTTCAGGAAATAAACAATATATTTAAAATGATGGCAACCAAGCACTTTTGGTTATTTCTGATAATTTTTATAACAGTGACAGAGTCATCCGAAAAAATAAAAATTCACTTGGAAGAAAAAACATCAAACCTTATACATTGTTTAGCAAATATCATTGAAAATATAAAAAGTAAACTTCTAAAAATATCAATTTTCGACTCTTTTGATAGTTCAAGCTTAATCATAAATTTGCTTCATCTCATCAAAGTACCTGTAATTATAAATACTGAAGAATATATCTTAGAAGACGGACTAGATACTCGCACATCAAACGACATAGTTATTGTTTTGAATAAAAGCATCGAGGTATCACTTTTTGTGAACGGACTTCTTTGGCATGGACGAACAAAATTTTTCCTCTTACTTCAGAATAAAACAAGTTTGAAAAATATTTTTCAACAATTTTGGAATCAAAAAATAGTGAATGTTTTTACTTTGACCGAGGAGTCCGAGAATGTACTGGTGCACACTTTTTTGCCTTACAGAGCAAACAATTGCGAGAGACCAGAACCGATTCTTGTTGATAGATGGTCAAATGGAACTTTTCTCGGTGACGGAATGATGAAAATAAAAGACGAAATCAAAATTACGAATATGAATCATTGTCCCGTCAATATTACGGTGGTGGATGTCAAACCGAATATTTTTTTTCATGACGATTGCTTTTGCAATCAAAGCCATTATATCAGTGGTATGGAAGGAAACGTAATGAAAGAAATTTCAAAAAAATTGAATATGGATGCAATATATCTCATAGCTTTGGACGGAGTTGGCTGGGGATGGATCAAGCCTCAACCACAAGGTGTTGTTGGCGAGGTTTATACTGGCAGAAGCGATTTTGGAATTGGACTTTTGGCACCGACGATAGAACGCTTCAAATATTTAGATTTATCCGTTCAACTGAATGGAATAGAATGCATAACTTATGGCGTTCCTAAAGGAGCAGGAGCAAGACAGCCAAGATGGATAGCAATGCTCCTTTTCGAATTTTCTATGTTAATGTGGATTACGATAGGAATTATTTTCATTATCGTTCTAGTTTTCTTTTGTCTTACAGATGAAGCTTTGAAATTGTCTTTATTCAAGTCACACTTTGATCTCATACTCTATTTGCTTGGCTCATGCTTGGGGATTCCTGTAAAAGTTTATCATTCATTTACTCTCCGTATCATTCTAATATCATGGATTACCTATACTTTCATATTAACCGTCGCGTATAAATCATCAATGGGTAGCAAATTGACGGTTCCTACTTCAGATCCTGACATAAATACATTTAAGGAATTGTTACAGTCTGATCTTGAACTCACAGGCTATAATAATATGCTGCGATTAATGCAATACAACGATAGCGAAGAGGATATAAAACTAATGGCAGATCGTTTTAAGGTTACAAATTTTGATATAGAATATGCTGTAGACTTTATAGCAAGATATCGTAGTATAGCTCATGTCCGACATTCAATGACCTTTGCATATTATTCACTGATTAATGCCAAAGCCAGGGGCCATATCCATCTGATAAGGGATTGTATTTACAAATATTATCCTGTGCTGGTGATGAAAAAAAACTCGCCTTTTAAAAAGCTCACAAATCAGATAATTTCGAGTTTAAACGAGGGTGGCATTGTTCAGCACTGGAAGTCAAATTATATTCATCCGTGGCCGAAAAAACCTAAAAATTTCATTAAATTGTCCCTTAGCCACACCTTCGGCATGTTTTTTATTATTGTCCTAGGTTTTATCTTGTCTTTCGTAACTTTTATAGGTGAACTTATTTTATATTATTTTTCATTGAATTTTATTCATTAGTTATAGTTTTATTCGAATTATTCATAAACTTTTATTTATATATTTCACTGATGAATAACTAAAATTAGAATAACAAAAATTGTTTATGTATCCAAAACTTTTTCCCTGTTAAAAACTTAACGAAGAATTATCATAACAGTTCCAACAAATTAACCTTGATAATTAATATTTCCAAAATATTTTTAATTTTACTTCATGATAATAAAGAAAAATAAATGAAATAAAAACAATGCACTAATATGTAAATCATGCCTTTCATTCGTAAATCTGCGCTTTGTATAGAGGAAACCATTTTATAAAATATATAAAGCAACATTTAAGAGTAAAAAAAATGTTACAAAACTCTTCAATATATAAAACATGAACGTAATAAGCAGTTTAATAATGAATAATTAAATATCAAAAAAAAAAAATCAAATATTCTCTAATTTATCAGCCGTTGAAAATGATTATTGCGGGTTCCACTTACTGTTTCAACTACATCCTAAAAGATGCAAAATAAATAATTTTATCATTTTAGAAATATAAAAATTTTATTATTTTCTCTACCTTAAGAATAATACATTTTTTATTAAAATATGAAAAAGGGTTTTCGACATGTTTTTATCTAATCCTGTTATGAAGTTAAAGAAAAATTCTAAAAATTGAGTCCGTTATGTGAAAGGTGAAAGAGCAAATCATGTAGAATTGCTGTCGCAAATTAGTGATCTGTCGCAACTATGTTTTACCGACAAATTTATTGAAATGAAAAATGTCTACTTATAAAAGAGTTCAGCAATGGGCAACTTTCGCACAAAATTGGCATCTTTATGATGCCAAATGGCAAAACCCATTCGATTCCGCTAAAGTTATAATAAAGTATCTACAAGGCAAGCACAAACCTATATTTCACCCCATCAGTAAGTGACAATTGTTTATTGAAATATATTTTTCTATTTTATTATGAATTATATTAATGATTTGTATTAACTACATCTATTATAATAATTTATATTAATGAAGATATTAATTTTGGTGCACCAACAAAATAGATCAATGTGGCGATCATGTAGTTGTAATGAATTGCAAAGAAATAGCTCTGCCCGGTGACGAATGGAAAAGAAGAGTTTATTTTCATCACACTGGATATCCTGGTGGAGCATCTTGGACCTTAGCATGGGAATTACATGAGAAAGATCCAACCATGGTAAATATGATTATTCTGCATAAGCTTATTAAATTACATATGAAAAATTCAAGACTGCACTTAATTCATTCAACGTTCAAAGAAAGATAAATTTAACTAAAAGTTTAGAATTCTTTTTTACTTTTTTTTTTCCTGTTTATATTTAATTGATATTTAAACATTACATATGTAAACTCTTAATTCAGTATGATTTTAGTAATCTTCAACTTATTATTTACTTTTTAGTTGTAAATTATGTTAAATTTGAATTTGACTTTTTGTCACTACAAATTCTGTGAAGTTCATAATAAAGTTTGATTTTCAAACCATTTCACTATTAACACGTTAAATATTTATAGATTTAAAGAATTTCAGTGTTATGATTGTTCTTGTATTTATTCATTCCTTTTGGCATATATTATTGGTAATTTAATAGTGTTAATTTTTGTCTAGATCATGTGGAAAGCTGTATACAATGGAATGGATGGTAATTTAGAACGAAGAACCACAATGCAAAGACTGCATCTTTATAAAGATGAGGACATCCCAAAAAACATATTATCAAATGTGTCAAATCAAATTAGACAGTTAAGACCTGTACCTAGAAAAATTGATTCATACACTGATGAAGAAATTGAGAAATTTCCTAAGATTTTTGATTATCCAAAAGATTTCATTTGTGATTAAAAAAATTAATTGAAATTCTTATTTAAAGGTTTTCTGAAGTTAGTTATGAATGATATAAAAAAACCAAGTGTCAATGAAAAAGTATAAATATTATGTCAGGAAAGGTGTTATTAAAGATAAAGACAAAATATAAACAAGTAAAATTGACAACATCCAAAAATATCCATAAATAACTTTAATAATTTTATTTCATCCATTTCTTTCAATAAGTAATTTCATTAAACTTCTAGATTATCTTATATTTCTTTTTGAACAGATATAATAAAATATAAATGACCAAAAGCAAAATAAATAATTTAATTTTTTTTCCACATGTTTTTACACATTTTGAAAATTCATTAATAAAGATCCAAACCTAAATCCTTTTCAACTTGTTTTGCACAAACATACATCATATATTTTCTGTTGTTCAAAAAATTTTGAGTAGCTAATGGTCTTGCTTCATCCCAAACATGCAAATCTCTATAAATTGGCCTTACAAATTTCATTCTTCCTTGTTCATTAACAAAGTTAAGCGCATCTTGAATTCTATCCATCCAACACCCCTTGATACATAGACGAAGCCATCTAAATTTTATTTCAGAATTTTTTGCATATCTGAATTCATATACCTGTTCCATTAATTTTAATTTAGGAATTTCTAATGGTTCCATTTCCCAAAGTTTTGTGAGCATCAAACATTTTTGAGCACTGCTAAATCCCTCAATATCGGTCTTATTAAATTCGGGTTCTCCAAAAAGACAATTGTCTGTAGGTTCCCAAGCAACCCATCTTTTAATTAATTTTTCAACATCAACAACTAATGTTTTATCATATTCCGGTATAACAGGTGGCATTCCTGGTGAATAAAACCATTTGTCCCAATCTATTTGGTCAAGTCTTTCTTTCTTATCTTTAAAAAAAGTATAGACATAATTCTTGAAGTCATCTGTACTTATGGACTGAAATTTAAACTTTTGAAGGTAACTCTTCAGAAATTCATCAAAGAGGTCTGAAAATAAACAATATAAATAAAAACAAAAATTTTAATGAAAATATATCTCAAATTAATTAATGAGATTAAAATTAATTTTTAATGTAAAAATATTAAGAATTGAAGCGTAATTTAACAAATAATTGATCTCTATTTTACATTAACATTTTAAAATTTTGAATAAATATTATATTTCAGGAATAATAGTTATTGGTGTATATTGGATATTGAAGAACTTTTTTATGACCAAATTTCGCAATTTTTATTAGAATGCTGAAACAAAATAACTTGTCTCAAATATTGTATTGATTTTAAAACCTTAATTTAAAAAATGAATAATAGTGATTAAAAATTTTAAAGTTATAAATTCATCTAATAATATTAAAATTTTTTACCTACTTTGTTCATCTATTACTTGTTCAAGGTAAAATAAAAACGTGTGACCCTTTTCATAAGGCACTGGTGAGAAGGCATCATCAGGATTAATATTATGTAAATTTGGTACAAGGCATGTGTAAGGATTCTCTTCCCCAAGAGTTTTAAGCTAAAATTGAAAGTAAAATTTGAGGGATTCATAAATCCATGTGGTAGTATTATCTATGTTGAAAAGCATTTTATCATTAATGTAAGTTAATCAATTGTTATGTAGGTAAACATTTTGTTGTATGAAATATAATATAGATATTGGTTACTATTAAAAAATAAAGGCAACTAATTCTTTTTTATTGTTATTCTGCGAAATCAACGATGACTGCATATTAAAATAAAATCATCAGTTTGCTAACAATATATGTATATATTTATACACAAACTCATATACATACAAAATATGTATACTTATGAATGTAAATATTCTATTAAAAACATTCATAAAATGTCTTTAAACAATAATTATATTACTTAAACTTACAATTGTATCTCTAAGTGTGCTGAGTCCTAAAAATGCGTGAAAATGTCTATGAGCTTCTCCAAACATCATTCCTTGAATTTTTCTTTCAATGAAAGTTGTAAAACCCTCATTTAACCAGAAATGTTCAAATGTCTTATTAGTAACCAAATTTCCCGTCCAACTGTGCGCTATTTCATGAGCAATGACATTAGCGAGTGATCGATCTCCGGCCTAGAATAATAAATAATAATAATAATTTCTCATTTCTGCAAACCCAACAAGAATTCAGTTATAGGAGAATCTTCACCATACAGTCTCATTTCAAGCTTCAAGACCAAAAAATAAGTTATTCCGACATTCAACCAAATATGTTCAATAGTATTACTACTTAATTACCTAGTTTTGCATGAGTCTCAATAATAATTTTCAATATTTTATTTGAAAGGAATTTGTCTTCTGTCAAGTGTTTGAAAATAGAAGGCTTGGGCTAGTTGAAGAAAAAAAACAGATCAAAGAACTTAATTTCATGGCTAATAAAAATATGACCCTTTACTATAAGGACTACCGGTATCTTACCAAAAGCGTGGGAGTAACAAATGTTAAACATGGATTTTCCATTCCTCCGTAAGGAAAAGATGGTGGAAGCACCAACAAATCATAACGACCCCATAGATATTCTCCACATAGCTGAATAGCTGACTTAAGCATTTTGTGAGTCTGAAACATGAAATTTCAATAATCAACTTGATATAGAATTTAGATTGTTCATGATAAATTGCTGTAAGATTAATAAATTTATAAACATCAACAACTGTTTATCATAAATTTTATTACGGAAAACTTAAAAAATATTAACTGAAAATTTATGGAGCTTTTCAGCGCTGATATAAAAATAAAATAATGAGACAGACCTCTGAAAATTCGAAAACACATTCATCTATTATTTCTGGTTCTGAATATACTATTGATTTTAAACCAAGCAACTTTCCTTTTAATCTTCCAGATGCAATTGCTATTAAATATGTAGGAATTGGTATAGACTGAGAAAATTTCCAGATTAACTTTTCTTCATTAAAAGGAACAGCGTCTTCGGTTTTGATAGCACTCATTAAAACTATTAAACTTTTGGGTGCTGTAATCTCTGCTTTATATGGACATTTCACAAACGGTGTATCTTGACAGGGTAAAATGGAACGGCAATGTATACTCTGAAAAATAAAATTACATTTTTTTTTAAAATATGAAAAATATGTTTCTGTTTTTAATGGAATGTAAAATAGAGGTAATTTAATACTTTTTGCATGTTTTTCTTCATGGGTAAGCTTCACAGTTTGTCAATTCAAAAAATAATTTTTTTATATAAATTTTAATGTTCTTCAAAGATAATGACTTTAAGTAATGCTCATTTTTAAGTATTTTTCATGACTATTTAAATCTTTTGAATAAACTTAAAAAAACTCTGTCATATCATTTATTCATTAAAAAATTAATTCAAATAGATTCTTAAGGTTATTATTTTGATCATAAATGCAATCATATTCAAACTCTTATTAATTAGTTATATTGAAATAATAAAAAGAATTAAATTTTTTAGAAATATATTATATACTATACATCACAAGTGCCATACATAATAATTATAAACCTAAACAAAATTTATTTTAAAGGTGCCCATACATTCAATGATATGTATACACCTTTTATTTGAAAATGATATGAGCTTTTTCACAAATTTCACGAAAAAACAAGTAATTTAAAATTTTGTATTTTCTGATAATTAAGACATTAGGTAAAAAATTTATTATTTTTCAATTCGTAAATGAAATTAATTACATAATGAATTACATAATTCAATAATTAAATAACATTATATGAATTAATTCACAATCCATGTTGCTAATATTATAATATTAGCAACTTATTTAATAACTGACAACTTTTCATAGACTGGCGATAACAATTCTTTTATCACTTTTACGACTGAAAACATGGGGTTTTGAGAAGATTCAAAGGCGACATTATTTAAAAAATTTTAATTTTTTCCACAGAAGAAGAAACTTCTTGATTAATTTGCAAAACTGACTAAAACGAAAACTAATTAAACACGCTGAAAATAAGCAGAAAAACTAAGTTTAAAGTTTAGTTGAAAGAACTCAAATTCTCATCAGTTTTAAACAAATTAAAACTTTTCTATCTCCTCAAATTAAACTTAATGGACACCTTTATTTATGTCGATCATGAAAGATGTGAAATTTCGCAAAATTTACCTGGCACTGACTAAACATAAATGGCTCTTTCTTGCCGAGAGTTTGCTCTGGGGAAAGCCATTGAAGAGCACTTGATATTGGGCTAGTTTCGTAGATTATTCGAATATAGTATCTGCAAGAGAAAATAATATTATAAAATATTTGGAAGAAATATTATTACATTATTGTTAAAAATATACTTACATTTCTTCTTCATCTCCAGCTGTTATAGGTAACTCAATTCGTAGATAACTACCAAAACTATTGTATGGCTCTCCCAGTTCATAACTCAGTTCATCTCCAGTCGTTTCATTTGTGATCTTTTTAATATTTAAATCCCGTGTATCCAAAATCTTGAAAAATTAATAATACTAATTTTATTAAGAAAATAACGATCTAAAAATGATAAATAACAACCTCAGGTTATTGAATAATATTTTGAAGATTTTCAATATTTTCCTAATTGAAATTTCAAGCGATAAAAGTTATTGAAAATTACTAGTCAAAATAAAATGAACACATAAAATTCAATAACTCCTATCTAAAAGTTTCAGGTAAATAAACTAAGGAACATAAGCTTTAATGTTTTGCTTTTTTTAATTCGTTAATATCCTTTTTATTAATTTAAATCATCATTCATAATTTCATATTTTTATTCAGGCTTTTCCTGTGTTTTATATGCAATTATTTAACATATAATAATTATAGATATATATCTATGCCTCTCTAATCTCTCATTTCATAATTATATTTCTTATCTCACTCTAATATGATATCGATAAGAAATTGTGTATTTCTTAACAGGATATCTATTAAAGTATTTTTCTAATGTACGAATTGAATCCACTTCAAAAAACATACATTACTACGCTATTAATTTAATATCATAACGATTCTACTAGATTCAGATAGAATCATTAAATTATGGAATCTTTCATTTATAATGGATAAACTGTCATTGTCTCTTGTTATTTTCTATTTTCCTATTCTATTTATTGCTATTTTCTATTGTATCTATAGATATTTCTACTCACTTTTTGATTAACTGCTCTTATATTGTTTATTTCTTCAATGTATGAATCCCAGAAAAATTTTACAAAAAAACCATAATATGCAAATGCAAGCAAATTCAATAAATTGTAATGAAAGCCATTTACAAAACAGAAATAATAATTACCAGATCAATTTTATCTCCCTCATTGGAAAGCACTTGATTATGACTAGTCAATTTCCTGCATTTTAAAATCACATGTCCAGACAATATTTTAAAATCAAAATTAATGTCCCAAAATATGCTGATTTCTTCTATCCTGACTTTATCTAATTTTAAAAAAATAAATTCAACCTCAAAATTAAACTATAATTAAAAATTTTTAAATTTACATTAATTATTGAAGGCTAAAATTATAAGCATTATTTCAAGCGTAAACATTTGAATATTATTTAAATATAAATAGATTCTTGTAATTAATATTTTAGTATGCAAAAAAATATAATAAGCAAGCTGCTTACAAGTGCTTTTATCAAAATTCATTACAAACCTATATAAAAGCAAAAACAAATTTAAACTCTTATCTTTCAAAAATCACTTTATAATATAATTCTATTTTATAACAGAACTATGCTTTCAGTCTCTAGTAACAAGTGTTATGTAAATTGGAAAATAATAATTTTAAATTTATACAATAACTTTATCATGACAATGTACATTTTTTAAGTTAATTACTACTATCTTGAAAAAAATAAATGCTGAATTCACAACTTATAGAGCATATTAACTCATTAAAAATTATGAATTTAAATTTTATATTTTATGCTGAAGAAAGCACATTTATCATTTCATACAATATATTCAAATTTAAAACTTAAAATTAAAACATCAATTTTTAACAACAAAAGAATTTTTATTTATTTACCTATCGGGAATCTAATTTAAAACATATACTATAATTACCAATATAAGCATAAAACATTATGTTTTCTTATAAGAATTTTAATATTTTACACTATACCTGGATTTGAAAACGAACTAGGATCGACAGTGCCTAATAAATTATCTTTATAGCTCTTTTTAGATGACATGGCTAATCGGTAACAATTATTCGTTGACCGTGACCAAAACTTTCACCAAAAAAATAACTTTAAAATGAGACCATAAAAAATTCTGAAACACAAAATATATATTAGTCCTTGTGAATCGATACATGTAAATGTAAGATAAAATTAAATAAACTTTAATGTAATTATCTCGAAAACCATACCGATAAACTATCGAAACAAAAGGCTGCTGATTTTGAATATTTATGTTTGACGTGACTTGTAAACTGGCGACGGAAACAAATTATCCAACACGTTTTTCAATGCAATATGGCAATTCTTTATTGAGATCGTGGTTCAAGGATTTTAGATATTTTGGTGTCATCTGTTTACAATGGTATTTCCTCAATCATCTTATAATTTTAATGGATTCAGAATTTCAGACTGGTAGTCAGACATCAGTTTTACATGATTTTTGTATGAATATTTTTGAAATATTTAGCATTGCATATGATCTGACTAGTTGTGTGATACAATCTGAATTTTTCAGCTATTTCAAAAAAATATTACCTTATTTGAATATTTTACAATATTTTGCTTTCGATGAACTGCAGATTAAACTCCTAAAAGGATTCCTTTTTGTATTAGTTTGTAATTCATTTTTGATTTTATTTACTTGGAGAGTTTATGGGAAAAGGATTTCTAACAGATTTATGAGAACAGGTACTAAATGCAATATATGTACTTAAAATATCTGTTAATTATAAATATGGATGACTCAGTTATATTATCTTTTATTATAAACTTAAATTTATAATATATATATAATAATATAAATTCAATATAATAATATAAATATATATAATAAATATAAATTTCTTCTTATAAATTAAAATTTTAATGAATACTTAATGTCCTGTTTTGTGATTGATAAATAAAATATTCATGTAAAAATTTATAAATCCCTTCATTTGCATTATCATAAGAAATTTTAAGAGTTGAAATTTCAATAGTACTTTCAGTTTTTCATTTAATATAGATTTTAATCTCAAGTTCATATAATTGATATGTTATGAGGATAATTAAATCCAGATGATTTAAAAAAAGTTGTATGATCATTTATTATGTATAATTTTTCTGCTTTAGCAACAAACAAAACCATTGAGGATCTTAAAAAAAGTGCATCATCACTAAAATTACCAAAAGAACATAATCCTAGAGTTTAAAAAATGGCTGATAAAATAAAAAAATTTTTCAAAAGCAAAAAATTGGATACAAATTTTAAAAAGGCTGGTCCAGGTTATAAATTGAATGAAAGTCCATCAATATCTATTGAATCTTCTCAATCTAATGATTCTTATTTGCCAATACCATCCAGAAGTGGTCTTACCCAGGAAACAAAACAAGCAGCAGCAGCTGCTCTTGCAAGATTGGAAAGGAAAAAGCAGGATTTATCAACTAACAGGTAAGTTATATCACAAATTTAAAAAAATTCCTGTTTTGAATGTTTTTACTTCAAATTTTTACTTAAGATTGTTAAACTAATGTTTTATTTGACTTTCACAGTACAAGGATATATTATTCCAATTATTTTTAAGGTTAAATAAATGTTTCCAGATTTTATACTTTACTTTTTTAATTAACCTACTAGAATTATTTTCAGTAATTGTAAATAACTTAAAACTATGTTCCCTTTAAAATTTTGAAAAGTAATAGTTTTATAATAATAATTGTTAATTGGTGTCATTCTTTTCTATTTTAATTTCTTTCCTTTTTCAAGCTATTATGAAAATTTGTTTCTGCAATGTTAAAATTTTATAAGCATAAAACATTCACTTTTTTAAATTTCTTTTAGACTAAGGTTAATTTTTTAATTTCAGATCTTTTTCTGCAGTGCAGGCTCAAGTAAGGCGTGAGTTGGCAGCAGAAAGAGAAAGAGCATCATCTGCAATGACACAACAGTCACTTGTTCCCCAGAAAAAATTAGGTGAACAGGTTGACTCCTCATTATTAGCTGTGACTGATGTTTTTTTTAAATGTCCTCTAATAGGTCCTCAGATTTTAACACGAGAGGAATGGAACCAGAAAATTAGAGAATTTCTTTCTGAAGAACTAGAACGTGAAAAGGGATTAGCAGCTTGTCTCATTTTGCATTCACTAAATAAAAGTCAGGAAAAAGTAATTAAATTACACAAATTTTATTTTTACACTGCTGTTTCATAAAAATTGTATACCTTGCTTATTTTTTATTTCAGTAGTACAAAAATTTTATTAAGGACAACAATTAATTTTTTAATTTAGTTTTATGGGTAAATATATTACAAAAAACTTTTAATTATCTGCTGTCACTCTTAAATTTATTTGATTGTGTTCATACATTTATATGGTGAGATACTCAGCTATTAGCTAGTCTAAATAAAATTTTTTTAAAGGACAATTTTGCAAGAAATGCATGTGCAACAAGAAATTATCTTTCTTTTCAGTAAAACTAATCTATTTCATAATAACAGTATTTGTAAATCAAAATTAATTTTAAAATGATTTCAGAAATTATCTATTTCTCTTCGATTATTAATATATTCTCTGATGCTATCTACATTTTTCTTTTTTATTGCTATAGTTATGATAAATGAAATTTATATTTGCTTCTTACTTTAGGTTAAAATGTGCATCGATATCATAATAAAGTATTTTGAAAACATATTAGAAAGTCCGAACGAAGAAAAATATAGAAAAATAAGAATGTCAAACAAAATATTCCAAGAAAAAGTGATGCCGATGGAGGGTGCTTTGCAGATTTTGGAGGCAGCAGGATTTGAAATTAAAAAGCTTCCACATGGAGATAATGAAGAAAATTTTTTAGTTTATCCTGAAAATAAAGTTCCAGAAGCACGGGATACATTTGAAATGTTAATAGATGCCATGAGAAATGCCGAACCAATCACGCTGGAGCTGGATCGCAACCTACAAGTTCTATTACCAAAGCAAGCAAAAGAAAGAAGTGAACTTCCCGATATGTTTTTTAATTTGACCATAGAAGAACTTAGAAGAGAGCAGCAATATCGGTAAATTTAATTTTTGCTACTTTGCAAATCAATGTGTCATTAAAAATAATTTTTTTGGAAAAAATACTTCAATAATCTTATTTGTAAAACTATTTCAGAACAGAAGCCTTTGAAAAAAGTCAAATGCTTAGAACCAAGGCTATGAGGGAGAAAGATGAATTACAAGAAATAAAGAAATATAAATTTGGTATTATTAGAATTAGGTTTCCTGAAGAAATTTTTTTGCAGGTTGTATAATATTTAAGAATATTTCATAAATGTTTTTAAGAATATTTTAATAAAATAAAAAGAATTTTTTATTTTTAATATTCTCTAATTACTTATCTCATAACAGAAACGTTTAATATTATTTCATAACAGAAACGTTTAATATTATTTCAGGGAACTTTTGGAGTGTACGAAAAGTTTTCTTCTGTAATAGAATTTGTTAGAGAAGCACTTAATGATGACAAAATACAATTTTCGTTGACAATGCCAACGGGCCAACAGTTAAATGATGAAAATGCGACTTTGTTAGATCTCAAATTAATTCCAACTGCAGTTTTGAACTTCAGATCGAACGTAACCCGAGCGAGTTTTCTAAAACCAGAAGTATTGATCTTAAAATAATAATGTTCTAACAAACTCACAGATTCTAGTCTGTTCCATTAATGTGTGTTTTTGCTTTAAATGTTTCTGTTCGTGATTTTGCTATGTCCGAATAATCAGAAAATAAATATTGTTCTTTTCCCGAAATTTTTTTTCTGATAAAAAATTGAAAAAATTTATTTTTGTCTTACAATTTTAAAAAATAATTCAGAGATATTACTACATTTGAAAAATTTAGACTAATTCAAAAATTTAGGCTAAAATGAAAAATTGATTTTTTGAAATTCTTATGTCGAAACTTTAAGAATAGCTATAATTTAAACAAATTCTTAATTTTTTGTGAGATTTATAATTGCTTTTTAATCTTTTGAGAAGTTAATTTAAAAAAAAATTAAGATAAAACTTTATTTTGAAAATTTTATATTTTTGAATTAATAAAAAAACATTTTTTGTTTTTTGTTTCCGTCAGGAGAAAAAATCTTTTAAGGACCTGCCAGTCCATACTAACACACAGTGAGGGATTTCCTTATTACTCATGTTGCAAAAAGGAGCTATCCACTAAAAAAACCTCCTGTTTTTCTTGTAGGGCTTTCTGCCAAGATTGCAAGAACTACTTTAGTTTCCTGTCTACAGCAGTTGTGCATAGCTGTTTTCCTCCAGATGTCTAATTCTTCTTTATACCTTACTTGGGGGAAGTTCTTATTTATTTTTTCTTGACCGGTTTTCGCTTCTTAGTGTTTGACCCAATAGCTTGCACATCCGTTCAAATGCCTCACAGCTTTTCGAGTATGAGTGCTCCTTCAGTATCTTGGTCAATGTCAAATCTTCTTCCCATGCAAAGCTTCGTCGAAGCTTTTCCCTCTCGTAACTGCCCTTCGAACTATACAGCAACATGTGATCGGCAGTATCGCCCACTGCTCTAGTCACTGCATTTCTTCTACGATCTCTTCCTTCTCTAGAAAGTGGTTGAAACTCCAGTATCCGATGAGCCATTTCCACCATTGCATATGTAACGTCACAGTGTGTTTTTCCTCTTCATTCCTCTGAGCATTCTATCAGTGACGTTATGCTCCATTTGTAGTTTTGCCTCTACTTTTTCAACCATTCTGACCATTCTTTTAACATTTTTTTTCGCTTCTATTTCGTTCCCTTTTTCTGTTGCGGAATTTTACCGTTTCTTTCCTCTTTTCCTCGTACGTCTCGGCTCTCAATTCCACTTCATATGCCCAAAGAGTAGTCCGGCCATGAGAATAACTGTCATCGCCACTACCGTTCTTTAGCATCTAGCGTTCTATAGCATTGTAGCGTCTACCACCTGCTTTGTATTCTGTTTGGTCAAGTCCAGCGTTATGTGCTTGCTATTATTACGGTGTCGTCCGTATAATATATCATACCCTATGTTCCAGAGCGTCAACCCAATCACCGACCCATGTGGCACCCCATACATCCCACACGGCACACTTTTGACGATGCCTTCTTCCTTGTTTCGGTAGGTTATTTTCCGTTTCGATAGGTAGTTCCTATTATCTTGTCATGGCCGCCCTATATCCTTTCGTCTGAAATTTCACTTATATTTATAATTATATGAAAAAATATATTTGTCCGTAAGAAAATAAAAGATTTTTCTCTTATTAATTGAATAATAAGATTATAATTTAATTATAATCAAAGCAAATTAAATTTAATATAGTGAATTGTCTTCTATAAAAAATGTTAAAAATTGAATTGTAATTTCAATAAAATGAGACTTTTTTTTAATTTTGAAAATTATAAAAGAAATAATTCTTAAATTTTCATGTGACCTTTTATGTAATAAAATAAAATTTTAAATTCATTGTTTCTTTCCAGTTCCATACAGTTTTCATTTCATCTTTTCTTTAATATTACAATATTTAAGACTAATAGAAAATAAAATTCATCTCCATTTTCATAAAATTATTTAAGCGAAATTTAAGATTATTTCAGAAACTCTCATATACATATATATATGTGTATGTATGTATATATATATGAGCCTAAAATATAATTCCAATTAATAACAAAAATGAAATCTTGAAGCAACACTTTTTTAGATTTTCCCATGTTAATATCGCATTTGAAATTTATGTATTCTCATATGATATTCCAAAGACAAAGGAAACATGATTATTATTAATATTTATTATTAATATTATATATTATTATTAATTATTTATTATATTAATAATAATTATACTTATATTCTTAACATTTGTTTTATGCCTAGTGTCATTAACCTGTTATATTACGTATATTTATTCGAATAAAAAATGTTTAAAAACATGTTATAGGTGTGTAAAACTTTATTTATTATAAAATATGTCTTAAAAAGGTTTTGCATAGCTTTTATTAATCATTTCTGATTCATTTTCAGAGATATTGGTTTCACAATTGAATTGCAGAAAAAAAGCATTATCACAAAATTAATGAAGACGCATGATTTTAAGTTACTGTACATAAAATTCCATTCTTTTTATTTCAAAATATATTTTTTTTACTAGTATTTAAGATTCATTTACTATTTATGATTTAAAAAAATCAAAACTTTATTACCCTTGAGAAATTATAGGATAAGTTGATTTATTTCACGTTATTTATAAACAAGTAATTTTATAATATGTGCTATTCCGGATTATGGAGATAATTGTATTTCGAATTTTATTTTAACATTAAAACATAAAACATGAAAAAATCTCAAATTCCAAGTTTAAAGTTTTTAAAAGAACTTTATAAAATTGTAGTTCAACAGTTTTGAAGTCACCATTTAGAGAAGAAAACGCAGAAACAAAACATCCTAAAATAAGATTTTTGATTCATAAAATAATGTCATTATTATTGTTATTATTTAAAATTCTAAAAATTATTGATCTAACTTAACATAATAAAATTCAAATTCTTAAAAATCCTCAAAAGAGTAAAGATAAAAAAATGAATACAAAGATTTCATCAATTTTTATTTTTTGTATTGCTTTACTATCTATATTTATTTGCTACCCATATAAAAAAAACGTACAATCTTCTATTCTAAATCTTTGAAATTGATAGTTGAAGGTTCATATATCGAATTCCTAGTTAGGGATTGATCTAACAATAACACTTGGAGATCCTCTTGAGTATATAACTCATCCTGAAATTTAAAAAAAAAAATCACTTAAGCAGGATGTATTTACATTTAATTATAACTCGACGAGTATTAATTAAGTTAAAATTATGACTAATTAATGTTTAGCGAAAGAAGTTTATAACTGCAATTAAATAAATAATATATGTAAATAAAGTATCTTGACATGGGTAAAATCCGTAAAAGGTAAAAAGGACTGTTAAAAAATTAACAATCTTATAAATCAAAATATACTAAGGAATCGATAGTATTTCTATCTCACTGGTGCTTTTCGAATCCAAATTTTACCGATATATATTTTCTGAAAAAAAATTTACTACTATGTTAAATATGGCTTGATATAAAAATTATATAATGTAGTAACCTTCATTATTAGGCTATGATCGCTCATTCCGGCTGCACCTAAAACTAAATCCGGAAGAATGGATGTTTTACAGTGCGGCAACTCTTCATTTTGTTTGGGTGAAAATAAAATTTTCGATTTTTTATTAACTTTTGGTTCATCTTTTCTATTACATTTAGGTTGCTTCCACTTATTTTTTCTACTTAATTCTAACTCAGTTCTACACGTCTTTTCCCTAATCACATCCTTATATGTGTAATTTGTTCTGGCAGCTCCCGAAGCTGAAGCTTGTTTTCTTTTACCCTACGACAAAACGTTCAAATTACACCATTTATGCTTCCATCTACTATGAATTCATAGTATTAAAAGTATTTGACATTTTTTACAATCGATATTAATCGTTAATTCATTAAATAAAATCTAAACTCATATTAATCTTACCTTTTTTATGTTTACTTCAGATTTATTCTGAGGCTGGCTTTGTAAAATACATTGCACATTTATATCATTCACTACAAATGCGTCATTATTATTTGTCTCAACAATATTCAAATCAACTAATGCGTCGTTGACAGATACATCTATAGATGATATATCAGCTAAAGAATCTATTGTGGCTGTATCAGTTGAAGTCATTGCAACTAACAGTTCGGAAGGCATTAAGTCAGAAAGTTGCGTGCTAAGTGGAACATTTTCGGTAGAGCAAAAAAGATCGTAATCACCTGGAAAAATTTAACAGAATTATTTTAACTTTAATCAATTATTAAATAATTATGAAGTCATAAACTGACAATTTTAATTACCAGTAAATAATGCCACAGTATCTAACTGGTTCATGGTCTGACTGGATATATTTTGTGAATTTTCCGATTCAGAAATTTTTTTTTCATTATTCGGAGAACTAATATTGTTACTAACTTGATTCTGCTGCCTGTGAACTTTTTTTATATGTCTGTAGACCAAGCTTCGCGAACCAAAATGAGTGTCACAATCTGATATGGGGCAAGCAAAATTTTTTACGTTTTTTGAATGAGTTAATATATGCTCTTTAAGATGCTGAGATCTGAAAATAATATGCATATAAATATATTTAAAACATTTTGATATTTAGAATTTCTTGATTCAAAAATAAAACTCTTAAACTCTATTTATCAAAATAAATTCGAAATAATAATTATAAACATTTTACCTAATTAGATAAATCTATTTTAATTTTAATGTACTTACACAAATCATATTTTTAATTTTAAGTAAGTAAAAATAAATATAAAATATTTGATCAGATTAGGTTAAATTAACAAAAAAAATAAAAACTTATAATAATAGCGAAATATTTGAACATTTTTGAACTATAATTTTTGTTAAAAATATTAATAATTAATTCTCACCTAAGAAAAGATTTATTGCAATGATTAACACAACAAACAAATTTTCTAACTTGTAAATGCTTATTTCTGTGACGATGAAGCTTGCTGCCTGAATAAAATGACCATCCACACCCGGGATGATCACATCGATATGGTTTTTCCCCGGTATGTGTACGCATATGCTCTCGCAGCCTGAAATTTAAGTATTTGACTTTATCCTTTATTTTTAATTGATCTAAATTTTCATTTTATTGTCATGTATTTTCATTAATCATCATAACAAAAATTAACCTGCAAGGCATTTCAAAGACCTTGTTGCAACCTTCCCAGGAGCATTTAAGATCTTCTATTTTCCGCTCATGGCTTCGCATATGGGAGCATAGTGCATTTCTGGTAACAAATGATTTATCACAGCCTACTTGGTCGCAGCTGAAAAAAAGGAAAATTTTTTGAAATTAAAATAATTCTTGATAGAAATTCTTGATATAATGGCTTTTAAACAAAAATGTCTTTTTTAATCTAAATAATGAAAAATAAGAATTTTATTAGTTTTATTGTAGTCTAAGTTTTATTCTAATATCTACTTATGACAAAGATGCTCAAAATCTTTGAAAGAAAAAGTTAATTTTTTTTTTAAAAAACATAATAATCATTAATAATTTTAATAAAAAGACGTTTTTTCTTACACTTAGCATTAAAAAAGATTTTATTTGATATTAGATTAAATAAAATTTATTTCATACCTATATGAAAGTTCCAAATTAGTATGAGTTGCTTTATGCAAATCTAGATTCCTTTGATTGTGAAATGCTGCTTTACAATCACTAACTGTACAAACAAATTTTTCAGCTTTTTCATGAACTGTTTTCAAATGCTGTCGTAGGTTATATAAAGTTGTAAACATCTTATCACAAGTATCATAAATACACTGGAATTAAAATATTTGTACATGATAAATTATGTTAGAGAAATTGACATTATTACTTCATTATTTTAATAAATAGGATTGATAAATTTATATAATATAAAACAAATGAAAACTTCAATATAATCTGTTTTGTAAAATTATTGATTGAAAAAACAAAAAAATATAAGAGCATATGATCTTATCCTAATAAAATACATAAAATTATTAAGAGTTAAACATCAAAACGCAAAAAAAAAATTTAAAAATTTTATACCAGAAATCCATTTTATTTTTATTCAGGATAATCTATTACAACAATATAGGCTTATAAAAAACAATAACTTATGAAAATAATACTCACTTTAACCCATTTTAAGTTCAAATGAGAATTTTTATGTCTTTCCAATTTGGATTTATTTGCAAAAGCCCATTTACAATTATTAAAGTCACATTTATAAGGACGGCAGTTATGGACTTTGATAAAATGATTTTTCAATAAATATAGCTCCAAAAAATTGGTACAACAGCTTTCTACAGGGCACATGAAATGTTTTGTACTGATTTCATTTTTAAACCAATTAATCTCTTTAAGACCTACTTCCTGAAAATATAAACAATAATATAAATAAATATTCTTTTGCAAACATAATTTCACATTTCTACATTTAAGAGTAATTTGTGAATAAAATTATAATAATGAATAATACTGCACTAAAACTGGCATCAACAATATCAGTTTACCTTAATTTGATCTAACAAGTTATAAGAATTGTTGCATAGTAAGGAATTGAGTCAAGTCAATTTTCTAAATTGAAACTTAATAATATCAGTGCAAAAACTTAAAGCTTATTTAAATTAGAAAAACCTATTATAATTTTTTATAGTACTAGAATAATATCTACAATAGTTTAACTTCTAGTATTTACATTAAACTGAATCACAATTATATGTTAATGAGGATAGTTCATACTTAAACTGCCTTAAAAGTAAAAAAACTTTTTTTAAATAGTATAAAGATTATATTCAAATTTAATTTTAGCTTTTATAATAAGTCTTGCATAAATAATAAAAAACTTTTGTCTTACTTGTAATACTTTGGCAGCTTGTCTTTCCTTAGTTTTTAAGGAATTAATAATACTTGGCTGCAACTGAAGTATACCTTTCTGTATAATTTTTTCCTTAAAAAAAAATTTACTTGTATAAATAAAAATAATTAAAATATTTATAACACATATTATTGAATTAATAAATTACATTTGCTCTGGGATCTGCTAAATAACTTTAGAACTGAAGAGAATGAAAATTTAAATTAATTATTTATCCTAATTTTACATACCATGCTTTTTTCCAAAATATCCATTATTGTCCTTGAAGGAAAGTCCTAATAAATAGTCTTTTCCCCATTTGGCAAGAAACTAAGTTAAAAAAGTTAAAATTCCATTTTTGATAATCAGATCCTAATAAATAAAATTATTAAATTAATGAAAGAAATTTTTAAAATTAAATAATCCATTAATGTATATATATAAATAAATTAATTTTAATAAGTAAATATGAAATAATAGAGTTTAAATTGAAAAATTATAAAACAGTTATATTCATATTGTAATTAAAAAAAATTTTTTAAAGAAATTATTTCTATGTCAGATTAAATCTCAGAGTAATAAACTGACGAAAATATGTTTAAATAGTAAGTTTTTACGTATAAATTAACTGAATGAAAATATGATCATTTTCTTTCCTTACCAAATAATATTTCATATGATTGCTTATCAAATAATAAATCAATTTTTCAAACCAAAAATCTAATTTTGGACGTTGTAAAATATATTTGAAGCTGAAGTGAATGATTAATTTACTTAGTTATTAAAATTTTAAATATTTGTGTTCGCTTCAAAATATTTTTTGTTTTTTTGCAATACATATATCTTTAAAAAAATACAATCTTACATTAATGCTACAATCATTTATTATTTTTATCTTTATTTACAACTCACTTGTTTATCAACTTGTTATTAATGAAAGAAAATATTATTTATTTGTGTGATAGCTATATACTTTTAAAACTTTCAATTTTAAATTGGCATTAATACATATTACTATCATTTCTTTCAAAAAAATAATGCAAGGTTAAATGATTAAAATAAAGATTTGTTTGCGAAATATCACTGAAAATATCCCAATTGACCATATAAAATATCATTATTGCTAGAAAGTAAACATAAGTTTGAAATACTTACAAAACCCAAGCTAAGCATTAACATTTTAAAAATTACGCTGATTTATAGTTACATCCAAATTCCTTTGTGCTTCAGTCCTTTTAATTTTCCATTCCAGAAACTTAACAAAGGAATATTAAATTTTAAGTTTATCAGCTTTCCCGCCATTACTAAACATTCCTTCTCTGTCCTATAATTTATGTAAAACAAGTTCAATTATAATATATTAATTTTGTTGTGTATTTCTAATATTCTTGTACTTCATATTCGAAACTAAACATGTTACGGCAATACGCAAACATGATACACAAATATAATACAATTAACAAAATTTTACCCCAAAGGGCTAAAAGATAAAAATTATGGAAATCGATATATGAAACATTAATTCTTCAGGTTAAATTTTTTATTTTCAACCATAAACAAAACAATTTTACGGAATTTAATTCAATATCTTTAAAAAATATATCTATTACAGCGAAAATAAGTGAATTTATACTTTAAAAAAAATATGCATTTTCGAAAACTCTCTAAAACTGTTTTAAAATTATTAAGTTATTTAATAAAAATGCATTTTTTCCAAGAAAATATGTTTTTAAAAGATAAAAATTAAGATAATGGAAAAACATTAAATTTATTCGTATAAAAAAAACAGTATAAAAAAATAAACTGATTATTTAATTCATTCATAAATAATAAAGTGATTTATAGTACAAAAGCGTAACATTATTTTGATAATTTTACTTTATTATACAACCTTCATTGTAAGCTATATTGATAATAATTGAGCTTGCTTTGGAAAAATCTTTAATATTATTTAAACCCTTACAAAACATTCATGAATAAAATCAAGTCAATGAAAATTATTATGACTCACATTGATGTCTTAAAATGCAAAAAATTATTTAAATGTTTTCATTAAAAAGTTTAATAAATACAAAATAAATTTATTGTAATACTTACATATAGTATCTTTTTACTATTCTTATCACAGGCCATAACATTATCAATATAAGTCTCTTACCTTAGTTATTATTCATAATGTATAAAATTGTCTATCAGGTCACTGATTTGCTCATTAAAAGAAAACAAAAACTAAAAAAAATTATATATTAAACTTTTGACAAATAATATATATGATGAATGAATAATTTTATGGAGCAGGGAATGATTCATTTGCTTATATGATTAATATTTTCGAATTCTACGTTCATCAAACAAAATTTGTCTTAAAAAAATTTATTTTTTTAACTTGTTTGAAATTAACTTTTGATACTTTAATGAAATTGGAGTTGGCAACATTGTAGGCAAAGCAAAATAAGAAGCTTACAAATATCAGTTGTTTTTTTCCATTTTAATGCATAATCTGTGAACAATATTACGAAATTTTAAAATCAGTTTAAATAATTTTAATAAAATTGCAAATATAATTTTGAAAATAATCTTAATAAACAAAAATATTATGTTATATGAAAGTTTTATTCTTGTTTTATTATAGACCTGAATAAAATTAAAGAAAGAATATTAAGTCATTTACAAAAATCATTACTTGTATAGAATATTTAACTCAACTGAAATTAAAATACAATTAGCGCATTGTTTATCTTTACTTTAATTTTGGCTTATATAAAAATAATAATTCAGAATAAGAGATTGTAAATAATCTATTTTGTAAAATAAATATTAAACTTCCAAAATTATGATTTGAAAATAACCGTCATGATTGCTGTTAATAATTTAATTATATTTTCCAAAGCTTTTGAACGTTATTATAACAACTTTTTACTTGAAATTGAATGAAATAAGAGAATCAAACTAAAATAAAAATGATTGCATATTTACATCTTTTACAATTTTAAGTGAAACACCAATTTTGAATTTTAAATAGAAATCCATCACAGAGACTTTAAACTAATAATCCATGGTTAATCTTTTACTCAACAAAGTAAGATTATCAAAAATCAGAAGTATCCAAGTAATAATGGCAAAAAAAAAAGGAATATTGATCTCTTTATGGATAATTATATTCAAAAGCGAAAGAGCTGGATGCGACTAACACATAATTTTTTTGTTAAAGAAACTAAATGTTATTTTCTTTGCATGAAGTGTTAAAAATTTTCTGAATAAATAGTGCTAAATAATTATCACATTTTCTCTTATCAGATAAGAGCATGTGATGCTTGGCTGCCGTTATAAATCAATTTACTTCAATTCGAGATCGTATTTACACCGACTAAATAATTAATATAAAACTAAAATGAGATTTTAAAATCCACAAATCTTGAGATTTTTAACGTCATAAATAAATAGTGATGAAACAATTTTTCTTTACCAATTGCAAGGGTGTTATTTGAATGCCCATGTGTAATTCCATTTCTAATGAAGGCTTAACGTGTAGCATTATCCAGTTGCTTTGATTTTTCCTTTCTCATTAATGTCATAATCGCAGATGAAAAATTCTATTGATTCTATTGAAATTATTTCTATGAAAGGTTTGAACAAGATTTGAACAAGTCACGTAGAGATTCAGGGCTTTATTGCAATATCTTACTTGCATAATATCTCTGTCTTTGGAAAATCAGTTTGCTTACGTTTCTCATACCACCATTTGATGATTTTATTTGAATAATATCAATTATTTCTTGTTTCTCAGTCAGAATTTAAATTTTTTTCAAATAAAATTGAGATCAGACAATAATGAAAATTGTTGATCTTTCGATGACATTTAAAAATGTTATTTTATTATTATAATTTCCTATTTATAAACCAAAGTAGTGTAATTCGACCTAAAGATTATTCTCGATAAGATGACAAAGCAAGAAACCTTTAGTGTTAAAGTAGTGGATTTGGGTTTGTAATTAATGAAAAACATCTTGAAAGGCAAAAAAATTATAAATCACGATAAACGATTTACAAATACATCAACATTAACTCTTTGGTTAATTGAAAAGTTAATTCTTTAGAATTCTGATCGACATCTTAACTACTTTCATAAAGATCTAGCAGTTGTCAACATCTTTATTCTGTTTCAAAATGAAAACAACTAAAAGATGAAATAATGGCGTTTATTGTCAGTGCTTTATACTTATCCACACAGAGCACAAGGCATATTTATCTATATATAAAAATTTCTTATTACAAAAAAGTAATGATATCCACTTACTGTAATTAAATCTGCCATTTTTTAATTCGAAGTGAAAAAAGAAAAACACATTTGATATGAGCAAAAACGTAACATTCATTTATCGTTTCCATCATTCAACTGACATGGTTTTTCCCGCCTTTTTAGAGTTAATATAATATATTGATTTTCATTTCAACCATTGCAAAATGCACTAGAAGTACAATAGAAATTTTAATAACAAGAAATTTCCATTAAATTTCTTCTATGAAAAGAGTTTGATCCTTTGATCCCAAAATCTAATCAACTTTAGAAAAATTTATTAGAGATACAATTGAAGAATGTATGTTTAGAATGAGTATGGAAAAAAAATTTAAAACGTCAAACAATCCCCATATCCATTCCCAAATTTTCGATTCCTTCTTTTTGTTTTTTCCCGCAGGCAGAATTAAAAAATTTTTTTTTTATGATCACTTTTGCTTTGTAAAAGAACCAGAATAAAACATGAACAATCAAAAGAAATAATTGGGAAAAAAAACAGGTTAATATCGTAGGTCCTGGTTTCCTCCAATCAAGTATTTCATAAATTGGAATTTTGCTTTCGCTGAAACAAAGAAAATAAACGTTTACAATTATTTTTGAGAAAAAACATTTACAAGAAAACATTTAAAAAATTTTTCGTTTATCTAAAATAAGAAATGTAAAAGAACAAGAAACAGTGCTTATCATAATTTACAGCAAATTTTATGCAAAATATTTTGAAAATGAATCTATGAAATTTACAAAAGAAAAATTTTTGATCAACACAAATGTTAGGTGAAATGAAAGAAATGCGAAGCGCAAAACTAATTTAATAAAGTCAAAGAAGTACAATTAACTTTCAAATGAGATTTATCAAACTGAAAAACAAAAAATTATTAAAAACTTTTAATTAGTCCTTACATCTGGAATTTTAATTTTAAAAAATCAAATTTGAATCAAGTGATTTTTCAATAATTTTTTTTTAATTTCTAATAGTTTTACAATTAAAATATTTTTGAGACTGAAAATTTTGCCATTGTGATAACAATCGCAAACTGTGTTTTAAATCTCAAACCTCCCTATGACTTCTATGAAAGTATACTCAACTATCTAATTAAAAATACTGAATAAATTCCATATTTCTCACATATAAAATTGCCAAAATAACACAAATATTTCAAATAAGACTTATTCTAGAAACTTCATCTAGATTATTTTAAATATTATTTTATTTACTTACGTGCCAGTGCCTCCACTGAGTTGATATATTAAACTGAATACTAAATAAATCGCAGAATAAATTATTGGTAAATATATGTGGGCAATTCTGAAGGGATGACCAACAAGAATAAAGTCGATTATTGTAAAAATACTATTGAAGACGTGAGTAGTAAAATTAATAAAATCCAGAGGATTATATTCTGAAAGAAAACATAAAGCCATAAAAATTTCAAAACCGATGAATAATTACTCTGGAAAACATTTATAACCTTAATGAATAATGAGAGGACGTGATATTTATATATATATAGCAAATGTGACTATTAATAACATGGATGCTTTACAATGAAGAATCATTATTCTGATTATTTATTTATAATTTATTTATGTTAAAATTAATTTGTAAAAAGTTAATTAGTACCAGAAACATAATTAATTTAAAAACTAATATTAAATTTTATACACGAAGGATATTAAAATATAATTGGAATTTTGAGATCAATTATACTTATTAAATAGAATAGTGTAATTCGTCTGATATTTTGCGTATTAATCTTAATGTATGTATTTCTTTCAATGCATAAAAACCATCTTAACCTTTTTCAGATGGATCGCACTTCTGTCTATTGATCTTAATTAGATCAATAGGAGCATCAAAATTTTTTCTCATATGAACGGAAATTATTTGAGAATACATGGAAATATTTCTCATCCAAAGATTAATTGAAGTGGCTCAACATTTCATTTGGACATAAACATTATACCTCTATATATATTAAGATTAGTATGCAGGTTTATCATAATTAAAAAAAACTGAAGAATTTTTTGGTATTTAACTTAAAAGATACTTACGAGGATCGTATACTGCCGCCCAGAAAATACATGTCACAGTAATAGATACCGAAACTGTTATAGTTTGCAAACTCCAATAAAATTTATATAAACATGTCATTTTTACCGCTTTATTTGTTGATTCGTTACGGTTTTTTTTCTCTTCTATAAATCTTAGTAACTAAATAAAATAAAATAAAAATTTCATTGCTAAATGTGATGATGAAACTAATGAAAATAGATCACAAGAGTTTTTGTTTCAATTTTATAAATTTTTATTAACAATATTATTGAACCGATTTACTTATAGAATTGTATATGATATAATAGAGGATGAATCGATGAAATTCAGTCTACCCTATTCGAATTTAGTCAAATTCTAAATTTTTTTCGTGTAAGAAAATGAAAATAAAAACTTAATCTTCCCTATTTAAAATTGAGCAATTATGAATAATAATCTAATAACTAACATATTTTTTAATTTTATTTTAGCGAAAGGTCCTTTTATTTTAAAAAGTTATTAATCTAAGATGAAATTATTATTTTGAGAATGGAATTTGAAATGTATTTCCCACATGAAAATTGAAAAAAATTTCTTTTACTAGTTTTTATTTTTTTCAAGAAGAAATCAATTTCATTGATTTAACATGAAATGAAAAATGAAATTATGCAAATTTGATTTTTTTCTTACTTACCACGATGAGCATTGCATAAAAATATTGAACAGTTTGTAAGGAATAAGTCCAATTAGTTAAGAAAATATAATACTTCGTGGCATCTTCCTTTCTAATATCTCGTCCAATATTTGTAATGGTTAAAATCAATGAGATTATAAAATATAATGATATAATTATTCTATAAACTAACCATGGAACCAAAACTTTTTCATCTTTTTGCCACTGAAAATTTTATATTAATTAATTTAAATACTGCTACAAGAATTATCTCGTTTAAATGTTAATAATTTTTAATAAATGACTGATTTTATCATTTAGTTTTTTTACATCTCGATATTTATAAAATTTTAAAACATTAAAAGTAAAATATTTCAGTTACTACTTGTTATCATATATGTACAATGAAGTAGAAAAGGCTAATCGTTAAAACATTAAATTTAACATATTTAGAAAGGCAACTCTTCCTTCAAAAGAATTTATTTGTTCCTTTCATAGTGGGATTCATAAACATTCACAAACATAAGAAAAGATATTTAAATAAATTATTTTGAAATAAGGAAGTCTAGAATATCTTAATAATATAAATACATTTAAGAATCAAGGCTTTTTTTCATCCGACAATGTTATATTTTTATTTTTAATTCTTTACCAGCGTGAAATGATCCATTTCTCTAAAAAAATATTTAATTAAAGAATAACGTTTTTTATTATCTTATTTTATTATTAAATTTCCATATTAAAATTTTAGTAATTTTATTATTAAATATTTTAATGTAATGTGATACAAATATTTAAAATTCTTATCTTTTAAATTTATTATGGATGTAATAAGAAAATAATAGGTTAATAATATGTAAGCCAATATTGCATTTTTAATCCAGTCATAAGAAACATATAAATGAAGTTATGCGAAATACCAAAAATTTTAAAATCAGTCACTATATGAAATAAGAATTTATATTTATTATACACTATATCAATAGGAATTTATTATTTAAACGAATATCTACAGAATGCTTACAAAACATCTAGTGAATTCTTCAGGTGCATCATGATTTAGGGAACATTTATTGGACTTAAAATCCTCGTTCCACATTTTAAGAATAATCTGGAATGAAAAGTACAAGATAGAAATTTTTTATTTAAAATTTTATAAAATCTGATTTATATATATTCTAATGTTATGATTTCAGTTAACGATTTTCCCTCTCAGTGTGTTGACTCTTAAATAGCTTGTAATAAACGTATTAAATGAGATGGTTAATCATCAGAGATAAATAAGTAAGATTTATTGAAAATAGATGTTAAAAAGTAAAAATAAATATAATTAATTTTCTTTGTTTTATTTTTTGAGAAAATTATTTAATCTTAATAACTTACTTTTGCTTTGTAACTAATGTTTTTTTCAAGTTATTTGCTTAAGTATTAAAATGTTTGTCAATTAGGAATTACATAAAATAACGGAAAAACAGACAGACTGAATACATATATTCAACTTTACATTTATCGCTGCGGGTTAATAAATATAATAAGAAAAAAAAGATATTAATAATATTAAAAAAATTTTTTATACAGTAACATTCTGAAAATCTTCAAAAAAAACAATCTTCAAAAACATTCTGAACATCTTTCAAAAAATTGGCTTTTCGAATGGAAATTGGTTATTATTAACCTTAAAGTAGCTTAATATTCTAAATATACATATTTTTATTAAAATAAGTGCGAAATTTTGAATAATCGGAAATAAATACTTAAAACAAGTAGATTTTAATTTTGTTCCGCTCGATTAATAATATTTTGTACAATACTAGATATTATATATTTAGTAAGAATATAAGAGGCAAGAGATAATATTTTGAATCATTCAGTTTAAAGTGCCCTATTTACTTTTGAAATATTTGTTGCTGGAAATGGTATACATTCAGTTTTGAAAATTTTTAAAATGTCATATAAATATATATGTATTAAACTTCTGTAATGATATAATTCAAAATTAATTAAAACATATATTCATGGATGAAAATTTAATATCAGCTATCTGCTTTAATGAAAAAAATCTTATATGATCACAATCACATACTATATCTTTTATATTTATATATATTTCCAAAAAATGGGAAGCTTGAGATCTTGACTTCTTAGAAAATTCGGCTTTTCGATAAGTTTGGAAAATTCACTGAATTTGGTATCAAGTCATGCTCAATAGGATAAAAATTGGATCAGAAAAAAAATGTTTAAAAATAAAAATTTCCCAATATAAATATATATTTGATCGATGGAAATCATCACACAAAAAAAAATCTATGCCTGAAGATGCTTGAACGTACCAAAAGAAAGCAAGAGACCTCGATGTAAAACCTTAGTCATTCTGTGAATAGAAAAACTTATTGATACTTTCTCAATATTTTACAACTTTCAAAATATTTTCAATTTCATACAAGTGAAACCAACTTAGGCAGATATTGATTTATCTAATTCTCGAATTAATAAATTTAAATGCTTCAGAAAATTTATGTGAGTGTACAACTGCATAGCGATTATCTTTAAAAGCTAATGAAAAATTGACATCAAAATATTATAACAATTCCGAAAGAAAATATTTTCTGGTATAAAATCTAAAAAATCTATATGAACAAAAAGAAATTTTCATTCTGGAACTAATTTATTTTGATCATTATTAACATATCGTGTGTGAAATCAAAAAATTACTCTACGTTTCTAATAATATAGAATATGTTTTGCGATGTAAATTTTAAATAATTTTTTTTAAATATTAAAATACCTTTAACATATTTCAGTGTCACAGAAAACTTTTGACTCGGTTTTCGTATTCAAAGTTCAAATAGCAATAGCATAAAACTTTTCAAATTTTACGGTCTTATTTTTTCAAACACTATGACATACAATTTATTAATGTATTAATTTCAGTTGATATTAATTTCTGTTATTAATACTAATTAAAATAAAGTTATTTTCAATTTTAAAATCTGTGATTAAGATATATAATTACTGTAATGGATTTTCTCCTTCAATTAAATCTTTCAGATACGAATTTTTAATTTCTTTAAAACCACACGCAAAATGCATGGAGAATACATTCATTATATATTTTTAAAATAATTGCATGTAAAGGACTATTGATGTATAAATTTTTATTCAATTCTGTTTCTGATTAAAAAATTTTAGTGTCATTTACATTTATTTATACTTGGTTACCATCTTCATCTAACCAAAAACTTTATTTCAAAACTTATTGTTATGGTGAATAATGACATTTTTTAAATATGTTTCAATAAAACGCATTCAGAATATATTTAGGAAAAAGTTATTTTTGGTAAAAATTTACAGAAAGAATTATCTAGTACGTAGTTTGATTAAAAGCTACATGGCTTTTGTGAGATTTTTTCAAATAATTGTAGTCAAAATATTTTTTTATAAATCTTAACTAGCGAAATAAAAAAAATTGATTAAATAATGGTGATAATTTTAATATTTTCTGTTTCAGAGTCGAAATCTTACGTAAAATAACAAATAAATGCAAAGGGTCAATTTTTTTAAATGATGTACTCTCGAATCAAAGTACTGAAATATAAATTATCTATAAATGAAAAAATAAGATTCAAAAATTTATCATGATAAATTACAGTCACTGGGTTTAAAAGAATCTACCTCATATTTAGTTTAATTGAAATTCCAAACATCGTTAAAGAATCAAAATAAAAAAAGAAAAATTTGATGAACTTACAAATGTGATTCGAATTTTAACGACCCTACCTTTTGGATTTGCAGCCCAAGAAATAAGAATGTTTTATATGCTTAACTGTAGTTCATAAAACTCCTCCTAATACACGATTAGGATTATTCTACTAATATGAGATATAAATGTTAATATATGATATTTTAACATTTCACTCTATAATAGAATCGTTTAAAAAACATAAAGACAAAGTCGGTAATTGATACTAAATAGAAAGCAATGAATGTTCGAAACGAAAGCAATATGAAACTATGTCGATTTTTCTTCTGCTGTCCGATTAGAAGATAATTCTATAATTTCATTTATTTTTTCTAATTACAGAACTTTTCGAATGCCAGAATCGAATTGAAACTCAACTACCGTTTTAAAACCATATGATAAAAATTACAAACTTAAAATATACCTACTTCCTTTATGTGTATTTCTATATCGAGAATAAAAATGATCCTAATTTCTGAACTTTGTCCAGATAAATTATCGTTAAGAGGTTTATATGTTATGTATGTATTTTCATACGAATCTAATCGCAGATGTATTTTAGACTTTAATCAATAAAATAAATTCCGGACCAAATTTCTTCCTCAGTGCAAGATCTGCCCTCAAAATTATAATCCAAGTCCTTATAGGAGATAATAAATTCGAATATCTAATATATGTTACATAAAATACTCAATTTCTTTTTAGAAAGTCTATTCGAAGCTGACTATTCTTAATCTGATTTTTAGAATCAATGCATAAATTTTTAAGTTATTTTAGGAAAATAAAAATAATTACAGTACCTTGTTTAATAAGCGAAGGAGGTATTTAGCAAGTTTTATAGTGTATATTTTAGCAAGTTTTTGTATTTAAATTCACCTATTTATTGATATTTACAAACCATCATTTATCTCCTTCGTAATAAGTCTTGTTTTTAGGATACCGCGTAGCAAATTTAAGGTTCAATCAAAAAATGTTATATTGTGAAGTTTTATACATAGAATCCGGATTCACCGTAAATTAAATTTAATATCATTTTATAGAACCTTAAAACAATAAGCTTGACAGTTTACGACTCGAACCAAAGAAGTACATGAAGTGGCGAGCATACAAAAACCTGTCAAGACACTGATATAAATGTACTTCGTATGTTTTAAATGAAAATCATTCTATGCCAATGCAATTTTTGTTTAAAGAATCAAACTAGTATACGTAAATTTTAAAAATGACTAATAATATAAATGGCATATACTAATCACATCATATATAAATTTACAATTTAGATAACAATTCCTACAACAGAGAAAATTATAAAAATTTGATTGAAAAAATATTTACGTATAAGCTAATTGCACCTTAGAGGCAACTCCTACAGTAGCCAATAAATTTTTTATAAAAAATTCCATACGGTACGGAACTTTTATTAAATGACAAATTTATGAATATATTTTATTGCGATTTAAAAGGAGAAGACTTAATAAAGAGTATAATGAGCAATTCATAACAATTATAAAACACAATACATGAATTAAAATACTGTGATATCGTAAATAAAACGGCAATACTTACTGTAGATATGAACTGTGGAAATAAATAAAGTTTAATCTTCTATTAATGGTTAAAGAACAAACAGGACAATTTTAAAAAAAAATTAAATATATAAAGAGGGCTGCTTTGAATGGAAAGTGGATGCGCAGCTGCTAACTTTGCTGTTCGATTCAATAACATTTGTAACATTAATTCTAAATAAGCAAAATATTTTTGCAAAAATGAAAATTGTTGCTCTCCTGGATGTCTTGTATTCGCCGATAAAAATCTCATGCAAAATATTATTACGCCTATTTGACAACTCAGTATTATTGGCATAAACTTACGACTCTGATTCTATTACTACATATTAAGAATATGCTTAAAATAATCGAAAATTGTTATCATTCAAAGTAATAATAAATTTAATATTTAAATTTGTTAAATATTAAATTATTATCAAATAATTCATCTGAAAAAATGTTTTAAACTAAAATACAATAATTATATTTTTAATACTTATTCCCTTTATAAATATCGTTTTACCACTTTAGCTTAAACTAGACAAATTCTTCTCAGATTAAATTTAATAAAGAATTTAAATGTTTAAATATTCGATTTATCTCAAATAATTAGAAAAAAGTTGTTTATTTCTTAAGAATTCACTCTTGATTGCAATTATTTGTTAATTTTCCTTCTAACCTCTAATTTTTCCCTTTTCACACTTTAAAAATTTTCTGAAGTAGAAATATCAGAACTAAAATAAAATCATATTAATGTACATTGTATATTAAGTATAGATAGTTTTAATAAAAATAAAATCTGAAAAATATGTATTATCCATCGCAGTGAAATTGCAAAATTATTTTAGAGGAATACTATACAGAAATATGATTCTTACATGCCACAAACTTGACATCCTTAATAAAAAATTTAGTCTCATCAGTCACTTTTTAAAAACTCAAATATTCTTCTTTATTAAAAGAAAGAAATTTTATTATATATTTTAATTCAGAAGAGCATTTAATCAAATATTTTCATTATATCTCAGATATAAAATATATATATATATATCGAGATTTACATATTCCATAAGAACTACGGGGGCACACAATAACTGCATTTTGTGATATTTCATTTGAGTAAAAGGAAAAATTAACTTGAAAAATTCTATATTTTACTCTTAGCTGAAAGTATTTAAATATATAAATCAATGTTTGTTAATTTCTAAATCGTAATAAGTTACTTTTTATTCATAACTAAGTTGATGTTCACCAATGTCAACAACACCTAAGACGGTAGTTTTAATTTTTCACGAATTAGCATGGATAATTTTTAAAATATTACTTAAATATTTAATACTATTTTTTTCAACAAATTCGATATTTTCCATTCGACCCATATAGTAAAAAAAATATAATTCAGATTAATACAAGTAAATCCTTAAAAAACATTGAGTCTTATTCAAATTTATGTTTTGCTTGCAGAATTTTTTAATGAGAGTCAACGGCTTCTTTACTACTAATTGGAAGAAAGCCTGTTTTATGTTATGGAATTTTTAAACATATTCCGGTCAAATGTGATTGAGGTCTAGGCTAAAGAAAGTCAATATACATTGATAATATTAATTTCACTGACGAAAGTCAATGTCAATTGATAATTATTAAATTATTATTTAAGAAACTAGAATTATGACAAGACAACTTACGAATCAAGTTATAAAGTGTAATAATGAAAGTGAATAAATATTGTAATTCTTTTTATTCCTTGCAACAACTGAAAAACTTAAAAAAATACTTTAAAAAATACATTAAAAGTATTTTTTATAATTACATATTTATTTTATATTTATTTATTATATTATTATATATTTAAAAAATGCTTTTAATATATTTTTTACACATTTTTGACAGCTTACTGAAAAATATGTTATCTAAGAAAAAAATTCAAATTTCATAATTATATTCATTAAAAACAATAACTTCAAAGACTTGTTGAGGCACTAAATATTAAATGGTCGAAAAAATGTGACACATGGGGTATGATAACTATTATTTTCAGTTTCAAAGCTAGGTCATAGAATTTGCAACATCAAATTAAGGAAGCCTGATAATACAAATATTTGAAAATAAGACATCTTACTCCAAAGTAATATGATTACTTCAAAAAATTTATCCATAAGTATTATTCATTATTTTTAATATCAAAAATAACGATTGTGTAGATGAACTATTGAAAACACCTAATTAACATACATTGAAAAAAAATTTACTAAATAAAAATAAGTCAAAAAATTTTCAAATAAAATAATTTATATAAATATTAGATCATTCTCTCATTGCCAGAAATTTCTCATTTACAAAAGCCTGTCTCTCAGTATCATTATTTAAAATCTTGAAATGATATTTAAAATCTGTAAATTAATATTCTAATTTTTGTTTCAGCTTGATATGTAAAGCTATCTTAGATAAGCTTTTTTTAAAGAATTTTACAAATCTTAAAAAATCATATTTTTAAAAAAATAACATAACTTTCATGATGTGTTCATATCATGATGTTGAATAAAATAACAATGTTCATGATATGAATATTAAGAATTAATATATAATTTACACTGTCAATCAAAATATAATTTTTAAAAGATATCATAAATCTGAAAAAATTTTTTACTGCTCAATTATTTTTTAAAATTCTACTGATTTTTTCCAGCTTTTTATATAATAAATTTTATATATGAAACTCATAGCATCCTTAAATAGTCTTTATTTATAGATAAATGTCTTTCTTCATCACAAGAATTCATAATTACATTACAGATTTTTCACAAAAACAAATAGAATAAATTTCCATTATAATTACTAATATAAATATTTATAATGTTGAAACCTCTGAAACAATATTTTCTTCTCTATAAAATTTGTTATTGTTAAAAATAACTTCTAAATCATGTCATGGATGATTTTACAAAATAATTTTGGTACAAATCTTTATAAATGCCAAATAAATATTACATCTTCTCAATAAGTTTACAATTCATAATCATATCTAAAATTTTCTTTTTAAAATTAAAATTAAAAAAATATTACAAAATGAAAATAATCACTAACTTTCAGGATTAATGTGAAGTGAACGGGTTTTAATAAATAAAGATATTTTATAGATATCAGTAAATATTTTATTTGGATTCATATAGGAAAATGTAGTAGATAGCAATTTATATATTCTTACTTAGAGTCCTCATATATTAGATTTTTAATACAAATCAATTTTGGATTCAATGCTTTTGCTGTTTTCAAGGGAAAAAAATAACTTTCCCCAACTTTAATCTTCATAATTTCTAACCGTTATTAATTTTTAATTATTTACAGGTTAGAGCATTAGAATCAAAATTAAACGATTACTTACTTTCGAAGGAGACTTGATTAGTCTCGTGAAACGTGTGATTGGAATAAATGTACCAGGAACCATCATACACCAGTATTTGAGCCTTAAAAGCATTTCTTCAGTCAATTTTTAAAAGCATTGTTTAATTTTCCAAAGTATCACTGATTGTTAGTTTGTATTTTTCATAAATGGCGGCTAGTCTGCTGTAAAGCATAGACGCAACAGAGAAGAGAAACGAAAGAGGGCGAAGTGAAGTTAAGTTCAACTTTGAATAATGAATTGTTTTACAATTTTACAAAACATTAAATTTACTCAATCCATAATAGTAGTTTAACATTCATCTATTAATCGTTATAGTTTATTTTTAAGGAGGAATATCGGGATTAGAATTGCTTATAGAAGGCTGAATATGAAGTAATCAGAATAAAAGATGGTAACGTTGTCTGCAAAGGATGAACTTTAAGTATGATTATGTAACAAAATTATAATTTTAATAAAGGATCTATGGAATTTAAAGTAAAGCACATTTCATAATTTCGCTAAAATTAAAATAAAATAAAATAAGGATTATACATTGATTGAGAGCTAACCTTTTTCATTTTGAAGCGGCTAAGTGTGTTAACGTTACTCCACTTATTTTGATTTTCAATCAAATACCGGTATACATAAAACTATTGAACTGAAGAAGTTATAAATGTCCAACCGCACTTAATTTACTAATTAAGGCTGATTAAAATCCGACTAACGTTCGGTGCCGTAATCGATTACGTATTATTCCCACGTCATGAACAAACGTTACTGAATTCAATGATCTGACCGAAGCTTTTTACTTATACAATCTCGAAAGATTAGTAATAATCTTCATACATGTCGGTGATCTTCAACATTTTTTTTCATCATTCACTAAATGCAAACTGCGTATTCATCGGGGATTGTGTGTTCCGCAACGCAAAATTGCATAATTGACTACACTGAAGTGAAAGTGGACCTCGTTCATAGTTTTAGGAAATATAAAATGCATTTCCATGTGTACGCTGAAAGAATGAGTATTTTTATACGAAGACAATACGAACATCATAATTTATAACAGTCGCAACTATTTCGGTTTAAATCGCGAAATTGATGAGACATTCGCAATCATTGACGAATCATCCACTAGTCTTTATTAAGCGAACAAAATATATTCCTTTTCTGAGTTTTAAAAGATTACCACACAGGACGTGCCTGTTCGACCAGGTCTTTTTACTGATCAGAACGAGAAATTACTTTGGGTTTATTTTAGAGGTATACGACGTAAAAAAAAAAAAAAATTTTTTTTTACTTCGGATACCACCATGAAAATGCAAAATGTCAAGTTTCAGAGTATCCCGTAATTGCCGGATCTGTTACTTTCTCGTTTCCTCTTAAGACATAAAACACATTTGTTGTTTAACGTTTTCAATGTTTCATGAATCTTAACCGCTAATTTTGCAATAACTTAAAGTCAGTATTTCGAATTAAAAACATTGAAATTCCAAATTTTATTTTACTTTTTATATGTATTTTTTTTATTCCGAAACAAGTTTAATTATGAAAAACATTTTACATTCATCCAAATTGTTAGTAATAATTTGAAATAAATTATTAATATAATTTTTTTGTTCATTGATCCAATGAATTTTAACTTATGTCATACTTTGGTCTATAACTTATTGCATTATGTGATATGTGTACAAAATAAAAATTATTAAAGAAATGTAAAAATAAATGTTGTCCATGCATTAGTTTACGAGTATATCAAATTTTGACGTATTAATAATAAGGTAAATATATTTTATGATTAAAAAATTATATTCATAACAGTTTATCGAAAATTAAGAATTATTACATCATTAATTGCGAACATAATTCCGTTTATGAATTACAATTATTTTGAAAATTAAATATAAAAGTGATTAAATCTATAAATAGTACAGTACACAATGACACTTCTGATCCCCCAATGGTCCATAAGCTTCTTAGAACAATTCGATGCCTTGGGAACCCCTAATTTATGCATGTTACTTTCAAATCATATGATACTAAAATATGCGTCATAGAGAATAGTCAAATGTCATTTTGATAAAATAAACTTAATAGAAAGATCATAAATTCGTGCCGATTATTCGAAATAATTTTGATTTAATTCCGATTTAAAATAGGAAGCAATGGTAAAGATGAAATAAAATATATCACTATGTCAAGGTTTTCTTCACCATAAAATTCATTACTAGATCAAAATGCTCTTCGGTTTTATTTAAAAATAAAGAGTTCAGTAAATATTAATATTTTTCAAATTTCTTTTTTTAAATTTTAAGTTTATAATATGTGTCAATAACTGTTACAATTTTCTTAATATTTGATTTTCAAATTTTTTTCGCACTCATGAATTTTGCTGGAATTCAGGAAAAATATGATTTCACATCAAATATAATCAACTAAATTTAAACTTCATATAAGTAAAAAAAATCTAAATTCTCAAATTCTATCCTAATTGTGATTCTTAAAAAAACCTATATTAAATAAAAGGAAATAAGTTGAAATGCTTTTATTTGTGTACTGTTTCTTAATTTCTGAATAGAATCACACTTACGTAATACTATATTGTATTGTAATGTAGCTTATGGTAATATAACGTTATTTTAAATCCCAAAGAAAGTGGAAGGAAATAAAAATGTTACATTATTTTGCTGATCCAACCTTTTTACCCCTTCTATCGGCTGCAGTACTATACAGAACAAAACTAAAGCAATCCAAAATGAGAGAAATTCGTACTGCAACATTTGGACATCCCTGAGCAAATTTTCATCCTGCGTATCTCTCATATGTCTTTAGTAGTGGACTATTCCATTTATTATACCTGCCAGATTTTTATTACTAAAATTTATCATTTCATTTGAATGAATTTAAAATATTTCTAAGTAATATTTCAATATGTAATTTTATATATAATGGGAAAAAATTAATTTTTTAGTCTATTAGATTTTGAAAGTAAATATTGCAATATGGAATTTAAATTACAATTATCCTTATCTACATGTTTACACGAGATTTCATCGAGGGCAGCGAGAGTGCTCAGGGTGAAAATTTTTAGCTGAAGAGATTTTACTTTAAAAACTTATTTAAATTCATTGTTAAAAACTAGATTATTTACGATCGAAAAAAATATCGAGATTAGAATGTGTTGAAATATTTTTTATTATTCTCTAAATTAAGACAATTTTGAATTTTCCGAATACATTTTTAATGAGTCACTATTATTATTAATATAAAACGATTAAACGGAAATTATTCACGTAATATTTATATTGTTTTAAATTAGTTCAAAGCATTTTGTATCAGTTTTTTAAACATATAGGCTTCTTATTTGTACATTTTAAAGATAATATAAATGAGATTTAGAGAGTCTGTAAAATCGAAATTCCAACATTTATGTTATTTTTAGAATTAATAGTAAAAAAAAAAAGTAACGCGCATATACTATTCGTGTCTAGAGAGAAGCATTTGATTCTCAGGAGTGCATGCCTTTCGATTCAGATACTTAGCTTAGTCTTATTGTGCGCTTAAAATTATATTTTCATTATCAATTCAACCTGAAAAAGGACCAAAAATATTCCCCATTACTATTTCATTCTGTTCTAATACCCATATTTCTTTTTCATTATGAACATTAGAAACAATGAAATTTAGCTTATTACAAAGCAAATGTAAAATTCAAGATTGAAAATCTTTAAGATGTAACACATTTAATTTTTCAGAGCAAAAAACACTTATTAATAATTGTAAAAAGCAATAAGAATATATGTTTTACAATGAATGACTGGCTATTATTAAAAGAAAAATGAAAGGAAAGAAAGAAGGACATAAACCGAAAACAATTCAAATAATACATATTTTAAAAGTGCCATGTTTTTTAAATTCTCAAATTTATTTGCTTTAAACTGAATGAGCACAGAAATTTGTGTAATATTAATAGAATATTTGTATAATATTTTGTGGACATTTATTTGTAAGACTAATTATAAAAAAATTGGTTATAATTAAATAATAAAATTCAATATTTAAGGTAATATTAATGTATTTATGTAATATTAATTTTTGGATTACTGATTCATTTTTTCTTTACTGCAAAATTTAGTGATAATTTGTTTTCTTTATAAAAATGAACAGTAATAATCCCAGTTTAAATAATTGATATACATTTTAAAGCCCGTTAATTACTTATTTGTGAATTCATAAGCAGTCAAATAAAGTTTCTTTGACATTTTATCTCAAAAGAATTCATTTTATGAAAAAAAAACATTTTATCTCATAAAAATTCATACGCTCTAATTGTCTACCAAACCAATGGGTTGTTTAAGAATAGATTTAGCATCAAAATTCAAAAACATTAGAATGTTTTAAATTTATATATCTTCTGTTATCGATGAAAATGACAATATTCAAAAAGCTCGTTTTCATCTTTAAGGCAGGCAATTAACTGCAGAATTGGTTAAGTAATTGACCTTCGATCTTGGGCAATTATTATCGTCGGTAATTTCAGTGCTTTATTTTAAGGATGAGACCGTGGAAATAAAAGTTTTTTCGACACTGGATCCTATTGAGGGACTCAAAAGCTCCGCAAAATCTAAAAATAAGTGCCAATCATAGAAAATAGTTTTTTCACCACTGAATCATTATAAAATCCCATTTTCTCGAGTTATCATTCTCTTCTCCTCTGGATATTTCTGTGATTCTCAAAATACACAGGAAAGAAAAAGTAAACCAATTCTTTAGATTCGAAGATTCAGCTAATGCGACTAAGGCCGTTTTATATTAGATAAAAAAATTAATACATAATTTTTTTTTGTAAAAATAGTTGCTATTGTAACACTTTTTAACAATATTCCTTATTCATTAAGGCAAATAGATGGTTAAAAGCAAAACAAGTTTTCTTAAATATTAAGATCAAAAAGTTTAGATGCTTTCGATAGTGAATTACAAATATGGGAAGACGGTTGTGGAAAATTTTTATATTGTACTTGTTAATAAATTTGAATGGTTTTGAGTGCCATCGATTAGAAAGGTAAGAAATTTTAAATCTATAGACAATGCCGAATAAATTTCAATAAAATGATGTTTCACCTCAAAATGCAGCCGAATATGGTTGTACAAGAATTTTTTCTGCTAAAAAATGAAAATTAAAGTTTTTATTAGTTAAATTTATTTGAAACAGAATGCTCTTTGAGTTCTACTTAATAAACTTTTTTTATTTCGTAAATTCCAGTAATGAAAAGATTACATAAGGAATTTTTTTTAATGAAATAATTTATATAATTTATTTTTTTATTCGATCAGATATTACAGTTACTTAATGATAATAGTACTCATATTTTTTTTATTAAGTTTGTATATAACATTAAAATTACAAATACAGGAAGATAAATTTCAGCGATTAACATTACTTCCAATTAATCTTGTAATTAAATCAGTAATTAAATGTTTGAATTATTACATAATGTAACCTTTTGTATGAAATCATTGAAAGGTTTTTCCATTTATAAAAGAATAAATTATGTAAAATACAGTGATAATAGTTTACACGTTGCCTTACATACATTTTTTATGAAAATCAAATAAAAAATTTGGATTTAATAATAACTGATTAAACTATAAAGATTTATTGTATATATATCCTATTTTAATATAACAAATTAGGTTAAGGTCACATATTGAGAAAATTCATTATTTAAATTGTTTTTAATATGGACGAATTATTGACTTTATTTAAATGCAGTCTCAAATATTTCACGGAAAAAGTTAAATTGTTAATATTTTAAATTAAATAGTCAGAAAAAAAAATGTTAAATTTTTGAGGCCGTATATATATATAATAACAGAAATGGCCCTTTTTATCAATTTTCAACTATGCTAATAATTACTTTTTTGAACTAGAGCTTACATATAATATGGATACGAACTAATTTATAATTTAAATTTCTCTATTTTTTTTTATGTTTCCTTTTACGGGGGTGAAATATATTATAAAATGTATAACATAATTAAAAAAATATATAGTACAAAATACGTAATAAAATATATAACTGTATAAAAATACAGTTTTAAAAAGTAATCCAAAAAATTGGAAGTTTTTCTGATGAAAGGCGAATATTTAGTGTAACCTAATGACGAGTATTGTTTTACAGCAACTGGGCAAAAAAATTAGGAAATGAGCTATGGCATTTGAGTCAAACAGTAACTAAATATTCTGCAATCAAATCAAAATATCGCACATTAAATGCATCAGTAGTTCGAAACGATGGCAGGAGTCTTCTTGGTCAAATTATAGAAAATATAAGTAAAATGATACAGTCAAAAATTACGGCTGTAAAGGTGAGCTTTCTTTCACTCATTAAATTATTTGATAATCTTTATTCTCTTCAAAAAAAAGTGTAATTTAATAATAAACTTAGCACAGTAAGCATATATTCTTCAAAATTATTTTATGAAAAACTCCGAAATTGCTCGTTTTTACAGTGTATTGTAGCTGCCGCAGAAAAGGCATCAGAGAGTTATGAAATAGATGAGCGCAATCCAGAGTTAGAATACTATAATATGAAGTTTTCACCTGCTAATGGGGTTAACTATAACGCAACAATACCATGGAAGCTTGATAATTATACCAATTATAAGAGTATGTCATTGACACCCGATAAAAATTTTTATAACATTCCCATAAATATCGGCTACAGCGGGGTAAGACTTAAATATATTCATTCGCTTAATAAGGAATTCAAATTATAACAGAAAAATTATCCATTTCTAGTTCCTGAATTTTATATTTTAAAAACTTTTAAAATTAAAATGCCGAAACATAATTCATAAATGTATATGTTTTAATGAAAAACTTTTTAAATGTGATAATTAAACAGATCACTTATTCAATGAAAACCATGAACATTGCAGGTTCATATTCCAACTAATTTATATGATGGATATCCTCATGTGGAAAAATCGATTAACTGGAGCGAAAATCTGGATGAGATATTTATTAGAAATTACCAAGCAGATCAGTCTTTAAGCTGGCAATATTTCGGAACATCTTCAGGAATGATGAGACAATTTCCAGGTGCGAAATTTTCGAAAATGATAGTAAAAGTCGTTAGAATAGAAATTTTTTATGTTATAGAATGTTGAAGAATTAAAATTTAAAAGAAAGAAACTGTCTAAACATGGAAAATTAGTCGAATTTTCGATTCTACTGAATGAGAAATAATTTGAAGAATAAATTTTCAAATTAAATTTTTATTTGTTCAAGATTTAAAAAAAAATTAAAATATTCCACAGCCATGCACTGGAAAACAGAAGAAGACGTCGACTTATATGACTGTAGAACAAGACCATGGTTCATCGAAGCCGCAACTTGCACGAAAAATGTTATTATATTGATGGACAATTCCGGATCTATGACTGGCATGAGGAACACCATAGCAAAATTGGTTGTAAAAAGTCTTCTAGATACATTTGGTAATAATGATTACATAAATGTTTTAAAGTTCTCTTGGACAGCGGAGCCCATATTGCCATGTTATTCGGATATTTTAGTTCAAGGCACAACGGAAAATATAGAAATGTTTAGAGAAGCTGTGACGAATATTAAACCGGAAGGTAATGCTAGCTTTCCAAATGCGTTTACCGCTGCTTTTAAAATTTTGGAAAAGGTAATGATATAAGAATATTTTTTAATTCGCTATCCTGTAAAGTAAAAGAAATGAGTAAATTACTTTAAGAAAATAAAAATTTTGCGTTTAGTTTAGGAATGAAGACGATAGTGAATCGAATCCCCATCAAGCTATAATGCTTGTAACTGATGGTTTACCAGGAAATATTACTGAAGTTTTCGAAAAATATAATGCTAATACCAGTGTGAGGGTTTTCACCTATTTGGTGGGTACAGAAGTCAAAGGTGTTCAAGAACTTCAACAAATGGCATGTCAGAACAAAGGTACAAAGATTATAAAATATTTTTATCTTTGTTTTACCATCATTTCCATTTTGTTTCATTTATTATTTTCTAGGATATAGAGATTTTACTGGCTGCTTCAAGTTTTTAAATCGAATAATTTTTCTGAAATAACAGACATTTTTTTTATCTATGAAAATATCTCTTTAGGTTACTATGTCCATATTCATAATCTTGACGAGGTTCGTGATCAAGTTTTAAAATATATCCCAGTAATTGCTCGTCCTATGGCTTTACAAGGAGAGGAACATCCTATAGTTTGGACTCATGCTTTTGCAGATATAAATGTAAGTTTGTTTTGATTCCGAATTATAATTAATCAAATTAACTAGATTGATATTAATATTTAAATTATTCAGTTCTTAAAATAAATGGTTATACGCATGAAATATTTAATTAATTGATATTATATTTTGCTTCTTTGATAAAAAATAAATATGAAGTTTAGATTATAATAAACAAAAAATGTGATATTGCCAATTTTTTACATGAGAAAAATATTTCAGGAAATTTTGCTATTTTTAAATTTAAAATTCTATATCGATATATGTAATATATATATATTTTTGTATCGATATTTTTCATATCGATATGTAATATATCGATATGAATATTGATATAGAATAATTTATTATATGTAATATAATAAATTTCACATTTGACAAGAAAATTAAAGTTTCATAATAGAATACAAAACAAAATTTTTTTTAATTGATAATTAAATGATAAATTAGATTTATTTTGTTTTTAAAATTGTGTAATTTTCCACTTTTTATTTTACACTAAATTTTATATTTATCATTTTCAGTTTCCACCAAATTTAATTGAAATTCAGTGTTTGAATTCGGCATAAATTATTTTATTACATAAAAAAATCAATCAAACTTTGTATTTGTATAGAAAGCAGAACAGCAAAAGTACCGAAAAATGGTTAATTTATTTCTGTAGTATATTTCAAAAAATGATATTGAACAACTGATTTTTATTATACAGAATTTTAATTAAGACGACAAGAGCGCAAGGTTTTTTATTATTAACTCTTTTTAAATTTCTACTTAACTGATAAAAGATATTCTTTTGGTTTTTTTTCTTATAGAGATCTGTATCAGTAGCATCAAAGTTAATTCATTTTTTTCTGAAGGTTTCGTAAAAAACGTATGATTTAATATATGAGTTATTTAAATTTCATATTCCTGCAACATATAAATCTAAGTTTAAATGTAATTGAATTCTGATCTTACTTATTCTAATCCTAATATATGTAATTAACTTCAAAAATTTTCTGAAGTGTTCCAGGTTTCATTAAAAAAGTAGTTAATGAACATAACCCTCAAAAATTATTCAGTTTTGATCTGCTCACTAACAAAGCTAAAGATAAAACTTAATTAATGAAAACATTCATGTCAGTTCATTCATCCCGATTTATAGGTTTTTTTTTTAAAAACAAACTAAGATTAAAAACTGAAACAAAAATATTAAGATGTCAATGCTATTTTTCACAGATCAAATAATCTAAAATTATCATGAATTATACCCGCACGTTTATTTTGGGTATAATTTTTTTTAGCCATAAGTCATAAGTACAAAGTGTGAAAATTAATTCCGGTTGCAAAATTAAAGGGAAATTATCGAAAAAGATAAATCATTGAACGTTAAACAAATATTCTAATCATTTCGCAGGATCCTAAATTAACAAGTTGGTTGTCGGAAGTAATGCAGAAAGAAGAGCAAAAAAGGCGCTTACTGCAACTTAGGAAGGTTAAACCAGAATATTTTAGCCAAGAAAGGGAAGATGCTAAATTTATAAGAAAAGATACGCAGGTTTGTTAGATTTGGTCGAAATTCAAATGTCAGGTCATATTTGTGGATAGTTTTTGGATTTAAACTTCTGGGAATGAATTTGCTTGTGATCAAATGGATCAAAAAGTAATCATTTTATTGCGAAAATCCTCTCCTGCACCTACGAATTAATAATTCTTGGAAGAAATTATTTCATACGAGTTTAGTGATTGAAGATTTTGCCATTCCTCAAAAAAAGTTAAATAAAAAAAAATCCGTTTTCTTTTATAGTGTCATTTACTTTAGTGTATTATCTATCCTTAATCACAGAATAATTACTATTAACGTACAAGTATAAAATATGTAATAATCTACAACAAATTCGAATTCACAATTTAAAATATGTAAACTATTGAGTATTTATAAATTAATAAAGGTCTAGAGGATTTGAATTTTTATTTGAGAAAAATGACAGTCTTTCACACGTACTTTTAAAAATTGCTTTTACAATTCCTTGTCATCATTTCATTTAATTTTTTGTCCATAGCTAGTAAATAATGACAATTTTTCATTTTAAAAAGGCAAAATAATGCATGAATACAGAAATCAAATTTCAGTGTATAACAAATAATAGTTTTATTTTTAGAACGAAACTTAAATATTTCTGTTTTTTGTTTTAAACGATCATAAAATTCTTAAATCTGTAATATAAATTTCATAAATTGTTCAACTATATAAAGAAATTTTTTATATAATTTAAATATAAACATCATCTCAAATGGAGAAAATATGAAACATTTTTGTTTTATTATTGAAAAATAAAATTTTCATTATTTTAGGAAATAAAAATGTTTTAAAAATATTTTCAATTCATAATATAAGATTCTATTTTTCTCTGTTTTTTTGCACTGTATATTAAGAGATTTATTGATAAAATTATCCGTTATATTAAAAATTCAATAAATAAAATTCAAATTACAATTACAAAATTGCCCTTGAATAACTCTAAAATGAAATAAGTTTCTAAATTTTGGCAATAGTATATGAACAACCAAGGCTAACATTTGAATAAGTGACACATATATATATTATTGAATATATTGTACCAAGATCAAGAATCAAATAGAAATAAACTTTGTATATTCAGACAGTAATTTGCTTCAACATTTATTAACTGAAAATATTCAAGTTTACCACTTAACCTATATAAAAAAATTAATTCTTAATGCGCAATTTATTTATGGAAAGGCTCTGATATTCTTATGATTGGCGTTTTCTTTTTTTGTTTTCAGGAGATTAAATTTCTATGGCACCCTAGTAGTTAATATAAATATAAATCCCACTTTGCATGATCAGGATTTCTTTGTAGTTTGGCTTTATGATATTGCTTTTATCATAGGTTCTAATGGATTGTGCTGAATGTTTTCTTTCAAAATCACTTGAACTACTGTGAAGTAAAGCATAATTTCAAAGTTATATTTTTCTAGGATCAGCGGGAATACTCCATTGACCAAACTGAATGATGTAGATGAGGTACATAAAACATCCTTTTAAAACAGTTTAAATCTGGATTGTATTTAAAATAAATACAACGGCATAAAAATAAAAATAAATTTTGACTTTTTCAATTAAAGTTTATTTATATTTTTAACTTAAAAAAGATTATACATGAGTTATTTGACCAATAATTATTTTTTTATTAAACTTTATGCATGTACTAGAATAAATAATATTTGATATTTATTGTTTTCAGGTGTTAGGGGAAGAAAAGCAGATGAAATACGAAGAATATCGCCTCATGACTTCAATTTCGATGCCAGCTTTTGATAATAAGGTAATAGGCTTTTAAAGGTATATATATTTAAAGGTAATATTTTAAAAAGAATCAGATTTTATGTTAAAAAGTGGTAGGTAAGTAATACATGAAGTTGCTGTGAATAATATTTTGCTGAATAGAATGAATATTATACGATGGAGTAATGCATTGAAAATCGAAGAATTTCTTATAAAAATAGAAGTATCGTTAAAAATTATAGTATTGCAGAAAAATATTAAAGCTATGTTTATCGCAAGGACTAGTATCGTAAGAAACCATAATTTTGGTCCATCTAACCATATTCATCCATTCTAACCATTATTAGAAACCGAAGCGATTTTTAATATCCTATTCATGCTTAAAATCTATTCTTCATCACCAACTTAAAATATATATGTTTAAATATATTAATAACAGAATGCCTTATATCGAAATATAAGTTAATTAATTAGATTTATTTATTTTCAGAGTGGTCCTCCGCAACTTTTAGGTATTGCTGGTACGGATGTTCCGATCAGCCAATTTTATTCTTTGACCTATCCATACAAAATAGGGGCGAATGGGTACGCATTCATTATAACGAACAATGGATATTTGATTTTACATCCGGATTTACGACCGGTTGTAAGTACCAATTTGAACAGGCGATTAGAATATAGAGAAATTTAGAATTACGATGATTTGGATTTCACATGATAATTTTTAAAATTTTGTTTAAAAATTTTAGTATGATGGTATATTGAAAATGAATTACGATAATGTTGACTTGGCCGAAGTAGAATTTGCCGACGACGATGGAGGCTATAAATATTTTAATTCGAAAATTTTGGAGCTTCGAAATGGAATGGTTAATGGGGAAGAAAATAAGGTTCTCGACGTAGATGTTAAATTCCTTTATGATGATATGAAACATGTTTGGACCGATAAAAGGGATTACTATTTTTCCCCTTTACCAGGAACATCCTTTTCTATCGGTTTGGCTTTACCGTCAAATTACGGCAACTATCAGATAGGAGTTGGCAATGTGATAAAGAAGAATTTTCACCAGGGTATACCATTGTACAAATTTCTCAAAGACAAAGATGGGCAAAATAAAAAATGGAGAATTCATCCCGATTGGTATGATCTTGTAAGATATTTTCTTACAAACTTTTGCGGAATAGTTTTTGAAAAAGATAAAAATTATTTTTTATGCATTGAAACCTTTTTTTATAGATTTTTAATATCTGAGACTCTCATTTTAAGAAAAATAATTTAAATTTTTTTACTTTTGTTAGGGTATACTGCAAATACTTTAATGCTTCATATAAAAGTTTTGATACGGCAGAAGATGAACTAATGCATTTTTTAGAGAAAATGTCTTGGGAAGGCAAGAAGTCTAGAAGACTATACCAAAATGTATCAGAAGAGTTCGAATATTATGAAAACTGTACTTCTAATGGTTAGTCCAGATCCATTAAATTTATTCCTTATTAATATTATGAACTTTTTCGATTATTAGAGTATTTAGCTGAATTTTAAATAATAATTATAATTAATTCTTTTAATTGTAAACAATAATTAATTGTTACATTGATAAATGTGAGCAATTGTCGGGAGTTTCTCTGCTAAAAGAACAGATTGTACTTATTGCTTTTTATTTTTCAGAGATTTAGAAGAAAATTATTTAGCAGAAAATAAATTTTTTAGAAAATATTTAAATCAATTTCATTATGTTTTAATCTTAAAGTTGCTTACAGAAAAGTTAAAGCATTTTATCCCAAAGCGTTTTTTAATCTTCAATTATGAAGTTTCGTTAATATTTCTTGCTTTGCCTCGAAAAATGACATTGAATATGTACGAATAATTCCTTACACATTTTCAGATATCTATCTTAAGTATTTAATTTTATAATTAAATTAATTTGATTATCTCATGATATCTTTTTGTATCTTTCAGGACGTTTGTTTCAGGAAGATGATTATTATTGTGATGATGATTTGCTGCAACTTTTATTATTTGATGCTCACGTTACAGAACCATTTAGAAATCCAAAATTGCACAAAAACGAATACGAGTAAGAATAAATCCCTTCTGAAATTTTAGTAACAAAGAGCGAAGATAAATAAAGAAGAGATGGGAATTGTTTGTTCTTCAAAATTTTCGTTTTATAAAATTGGCGTAAATCTTTATTTTATGTTATATTATGATTAAAAGTTCCAATATATTAATGAATATCGTAATGAAAAAAGTGACAAAAATTTTTTTGCGAAGCATGGATATTATTAGTTAAAAAAAGTAAAAGTTAGAAAAAAATAAAAAGAATTTCTCTTTATTCAATACTCTTCATTTCCACATGTACAAACAGTCACCATATATCGTAGTAAAAAGAATTGCAGTTAAATTCTGTATCACATAATTAAATTTTTAATTGAGAGTCGAATCTTTAAAATAAGGCAGAATCAAATATATAAACGTGCTGTAATCATGGTGAAAATTAAATTGTGTAATTTAATTTATTTATTATTTAATTTTAGAGAGAAATTACTGAAAACATACAAAGCTACTCTACGTTTTGTATCAACACAAAGCGGATTAACCAGATGGCAGTCAATTCCAAAACCTGTCGATGATGAAAACTTCGATTTTGGAAATGCTTTCCCCAAGGGAATAGATGAACCATGGTTAGTTTTAAACTAGGTTAGGAATGAGAAAGATTGCAGCTGGTGTAAAAAAATTAAAAAACTGCATTAAGCAATAGTTAATTTTCCGTCTAGGTACAAGGCAGCTGTACTTCAGCATGAAATTGACAAAGAATCATTTGTTTTCTCTGTTACAAGTAGAGCAGATGCTTCGGGTGACTTTATTATAACAGCCACACATGCTATTTTTCCAGTTGATGGTGGAAAAGAAGCTCCGGCATCCGTTGTAGGATTTCAGTTCAATCAAAAATCACTACATAATCGCTTATTGGAAATTATAAAACCCAAAGCCGACGAAGTTTGTAAACTTAAAAATTTTCATATAAGACATTAAAAATAACATGTAGTTAGTCCCTATCAAAATGGGGAGTAAAATATTTTTTATATTATATTTTATTTGCAGGCATCTTCCTATAATAATTCACACAAGTATTATATTTTGGATCATAACGGTTACATTATGATTTCAACAAGTGAGGAGAATGAAACAGGTTTATTTTTTGGTGAAGCAGAAGGAGAAGTTATGCTTCACTTAGTAAAAGAAAGTTTCTTTAGAAGAATTGAAATTTATGATTACCAGGGTTTATGTATTGAGGAAATTGCAGTTTCAAGTGATGCAAGCTTCATATTCAAAGTAACGTATCATTTTATTTATAAGCGACTCAAAAATCTTAAATGTATAAAAGTAAAAGTAGAGACACAATATTTTTATGTAATATAAAAATATACCTCCTACAAGAAAACCTAAATGAATTTAAAACTTCATATATTTCTTATTTTGTTAAATATTTCAGCCATGGTCTTTTGTATGTCAATTAATGGACATTTTAACTATAGATTTATTCTGGAACGTCATAAGGTTATTTGTACAACAAGTTTATAATTTCGGAATGACATTTGCTAATGCTATTTACGATTCCGGTGAGTTTTGGTTTTACGAAGGGCAAAAAATAATAATTAACTTGTAGTACTAAAAGCTTTTAAAAAATATCAATAATTATTTTAATTATTAAGCGAATTCTTAAACAGAAAAAAAATGAAATCATAAATTCATTTATTTAGTAAAAAATAAAATAAAACTGTTAAATATTTGCAGAAGAATTTGAAGACTATGAAGCGGTCCAAAATGAGACAATTTATATAGAACGTAATACGTGGCCATGTAATAAAAATATAACATTATATTTACTAAATCATACTGTTGACTCTTTATATCTGCCAGGAAGTTCAAGGTAATATTTTATACAGATTTCTGTATCATTTTTAATATTTATAGTGCAGAATAATTATTCACAACTTCGGATTGTATAAAAAAAATTTTATTTATCATATTATACTGATTAATTTTTTTATTCTATTATAGACTGCGTGCAGCTGAAAAGATTCCGCATACCAACATGGTATTAGTCGTTCTAAATAATATTATTGAAAAAAATGAAGATATTGTAATATCCGCTAAACCCACCGTATTACCAATCGAAAACTGTCAAACACCAAACCTTAAAGATTTTATAAGAAGAAGGCTGGCAAACTGTTTTATTTACCATCCAATGGTAAAAACTAATAATAATTTCTTTTAAAATTAATCACTACATAAAAACTCAAATTATTGAAAAATATTGTTTTTCAGGAGGAAGGAATCGATGCTTGTGGAAGAGGAAATATTTCTGCTGTAAATTTCACTATTGTGCTCATTTCATATTATGTAATTTATATATTTAATAGATATTCATGATATATTTAAAACTTCTGCTTTGAAATTTCTTGTATTAATTATTTTGCTTTAATATTCTTGTATTAATTTAGAAGATAAAATTAAGATGTAGAAGGATAGTTTAAAATATAGAAAGATAGCTCAAAGCACGCGGCAAATTTTAACTGTTTCAATCAGTCTTCAGTTGATTAGAGTAAATTTTTATTCGAAATATTTTAAGATAGTTTTCTTCCTCTCACATAATCAAGGATTATTAGATAAATATATATTTTATAAAAATTTGCAATCTCTGCCTGAAAATAGTGCAGAGATCTTATTTCATTCTGCTTAAAGTAAGAAAGAAAGACTAATTTGAAAAAGGAAAATAGTTACTAAAGATTAAAAAATCATAAATAATCATATAATTCTTTTATTTGTTTTTGAGAAGATGGTATTCAGCGATTGCAATATTCAAAAAGACTATCACTGTTTTCGGAATTTTTGAATGTATTAATTTTCAGCTTTTTATAAAACAAAAAGACATATATGCAAAAGATAAAAAATGATGGAGTACCGAAATATAACTGGAAAAAGAAGATAACTCTGAGATTTGGTGAAGTATAGCAAATGTAAATTTGAGACGGGATTAGAGTAAATCAACAAATTGGACAACTACTAATTGAAGGTTACATTTACAAAATGAGTTACTGAGAATCTATAATATTTAAAGACATTTATACTGAAAAACTTAAATGTGGATAGAATCACTCCATGATGATCATAACAATGACAGTTATTATTGTAAAACTAAGGGCATTTCAAGTTAAAATTTGACACGTAAAAGATTTGGTACTGTTAGTTGAATTGTGATAATATTGTTTTACAGAATACTTAAAAGATATTTAAAGAAAATGCTGAGCAAAGTTCTCGAATCATCATGAGTATTGTGTATAATGTAATTATGAACAAGTAAATAAGATATGGAATGATATGAAAATAACTTTTTAAGAACATTCTTTCCCAATAAAACTTTACCGGAATGCCGAAAACATGGTTCTTTTTCTTAAAAGAAAGCAGCTAATATATCCGAAACTATATGGAAAAACTACCATCTATTTTGAATAGTTAAAAGCTTTTGATTGTTCGGGGTAAAAGCGGCTGAATCAGTCATTTCCACAAAGGACGCATGTCAGCGCGTATGATCGATCTTAATGCGCTTACCACTTGTTTTTAATAAAATACTTTTCAGACGAATTCGCAATAATGGTGATAAAACATTCGTTAATTTATCTATCGATAATAGGAGTTGCGGCTTCCATTCAACACTCAAATTTCACGACAAGTTTATTGTAAGTACCAATCTGAATCTTGCCAAAAGGCAGACTTGGAATAATCGTAAATGCAACGTAAGGAGCCAATTATTTCAATACATGAATGATCTTCATTAACAGATTAGAGTTAATTGATGTTTTGCGTTTGTTTAACAATAATTTAAATTATTAAATTAAAAGCATCGTGTTATATCAAAAATTTATTATCTTATACATTTAAAAAATTCATGCTGCAAATACCTTTCACGTTTAATTTTATATTTAAACCTTTTAAGTTTTAAAATGTTTATGAAAACTAATTTTCATAAACTATAAAAATAAAAATTTCTCTTTTTCATAAAACCTGAATATTTTGATTAATGCAATTTTTATTTTTCAATTATCAGAAAATTAGCTAATTCATGGGCAACAACTCTTGGTACAGAATTAAGCTCATCTGGAAAACATGTGACAAAAGTTTTACAAATAGTTGAGGTGAGAAATTACAATATTAATTTAAAGATTTTTTTTCATGCTCCAGTAAGAAAGTTTGACTGCTTTTATATTGTTAACAGAGTTTCAAAGATGCCAGTCTTCAAAAAAGAGATGATGAAAAAATTACTGCTGAGATAACACATAACTTAAAAGTCATGATGAATGAAAAAATAAGTGCTGTTAGGGTGAGTAAGAATCTAAAAGCTGAAACATTTTAAATATTTTTTTGCTTAAATGATTATAATTTTTCATCTTATTTAAAACAGAGAATTATGGATGCAGCAGAGAACACTGCAATGTCATCTCATGATGAAGTAATTGAAAATTTTGAATATTATAATGCCAAGTGCTTAACCATGCAGGAGGATCCTTGTACAAATGATTCATTGAAAGCAGATTTAACACCAAATCCTCATTTCTGGAACTTGGCTGTTAATACATCTTTCAGTGCAGTGCATGTGCCAACAAATGTTTATGACAGAGGTAAATATATATAAGAATATTAATATTTAATTATAACGCAAAATGATGAAATAAATAATTAGCTTGAGTGGAATTTCATTAGTTACATCTTAAATTTAATCTACTATAAAAAAGCAAAAGTTCATATCAGATATATGTATTCGAAGACGGAATAAAAAAGAATTTCGTTTAAAAGTATTAGACGTAGAAAAATTTAGGGCATTTTAAAAAACTTTTTACTAATTTCTGACATTTCTGCATAGGTAATAATTTTCAAAAATAATACCAACAAACTGTTATTAATTACTTCAGTATTTCTTGAGATCAGCATGATAAAAATATTAACGCCTAAAGCAGGCTACAAACAAATCCGGATCATATAAAAACCTTTATAATTAAAATTAAGTATTTTTAAAAACTTCTTATATCTTTAAAATATTCATGTAATGTAAAACAAAAAAAATCAATTACGATGTTTAGCTGATTATGATTTACAACGTAATTTCACAATTTAACGCTAGATAGCATCTATAACTTTGTCAGTATTCGGTTAAGTCAAAAATATTCTAAAATGTTGATTTTTTTAAATTACAAATCATTTTATAAGCCGTTGGGCAGAGGCTAGTGATTTTGCTTCAAGTTAAATGCATACTACGTCTTTCAGAATGCCATGAACAACATTTTATAGATATATGACAAGTTGTAATTGCCAATTTATTGAAATTATGAAAAATCTAACTTTGCTTCAAAAATTTAAGAGTGAATTTTGTGTTTCATTTAAACGATGTCATATTGATAGGATAAAACGTAATAATAAAAAAAATTTTTTTTTGAATGGCAATGAAAATTTGTTTTCCTTAAATCAGCAATAACGTTCATTTAATGAATTTAAACATGGCATCATTAGGCATCAGTTTAACGTAAATGTACAACATGATGTTGACATTCGGAGGCCAATATTATGATTATTATTTATCGTTTGTAAAAAGATTTCGTGAAAGTATTAATACTTCTAGTATGTCCAGGAGTATTGTTGAAAGAGTCAAAAAAATCTGAAAAAGTTCATTTCTTAGTCCGCCTTTATTGGAGTCGATCATAAACAACATAAAAATATAATAACTGTGATGATATTTTGAAAGCTAATCGGATAAATTTTTGCATTGATACATAAGCGAATTTGATTCATTATTATTCAAGTTAGCAAGAATATTGAACATGGAATTTAACATGAAATCTTTTCGAAGCAACCAAAGAAAAACAAATCTGGAAAATTTGGCATCAGTTTTTGGGATACGTGCGCAGTTTGTTTATCTACTTCTTGAATTGAGAAAAAAAGCGATCGATGAAGAATATTACACAACATTGAGGAATAAATTAAATTATAAGTCAAAATAATGTCTGCGCCTAAGAAAAAAAAGATGTTTTATCAAGATTTTTTTTTATCAATTCATTCAGAAACAAATGTAAAAGAAAAGATATGAAGTTACTGAATAAATTGTTGTCAAATTCAAAGTTAATTACAGATTTGGTTTTTTGTTTCCTTTTTCTAAATTTTGAAAGAAAATTCATACTCAAGTGCCAAAATGGTGATAATAATGCAGAAGCACACTTATTTTGGATGCCTTGAGAAAATTAGAATATGTTAACTTAAAAGATTTGAATATAGTTTGAATACTTGTATTACACTTTTTAATGGAACTATATAAAAAATACAATTGAATTTGAGCAGGAAAATTTATTTTCTAGTCAGACCAATATATTGTCAGCCTTCATGAGAATATTATTCATATATTCATATTGAATAGATCAATATCTTACATTAATACATAAGGATTTATTGCAATTACACATACCTCTTAAATTTGATTTATTTCCTTGATAATTTGGATTTTATGCAATGCATTATAATATAATTAATTTTTAAAGCTGTCAAAAAAGTAAGAATATACATAATTAGTAAAATCTAATGAAAAGAAATTTATTACTTATATTAAATTGTTTATCACAAATTAATTTTACATTATCAAGAGAATAAAAAACTTGTATATCTTATTACATTTAAGTTTCAGTATAAACTATTTTAGAATTGAGAATTTGCTGAAATGTAATATATGATTTTAATTTTTGAATCTTGTAAAGTTTATTATTGAAAGTGTATAATCATTTACTCAAATAAGTTGGCCATTTAATAAACCAATTTGTATATTTATAAAATATTAGCAAACTAAACACAAAACATTGTATTTTAAATAATATTGTGAATTATAAGGAAAGCATTTGAAAATCAAATTATAAAAATATGTTAACTACTTAATTAGTTGAAATACTGTAATGCCTAAATGAAGAAATAATAATTTTGCCTGTTTCATCTTTCAAATTCTTAATTTTAAAGTATTTTTTTCACTTTAATCTAATTTTTGTGACTATATTTAAAATTGAAATGTAAACATTGTTTTATGATATAGCTTTTATTATTTCATTATAAAAATTTTTAATATTATTTACAGCGCAGGACGTATTGAAGGCTATTAAATGGTCTGAAAATTTGAATGATATATTTAAAAATAACTTTCAAATGGATCCATCACTTTCTTGGCAATATTTTGGAAGTTCAACTGGTTTTATGCGGCAATTTCCTGGTATGTATAATTTTTTACTATTACTTCATATATTGAGTGTGCAAAATAAAACAAATGTTTTTGTTCTTATATTGTGTATAATAAATTCAAATATTTTTTTAATGAAAATATTTTGAAACATTTTGTTTATTACAGCTATTCAATGGAAACAAGAACCAGTTGATTTATATGATTGTAGAACTAGATCATGGTTTATAGAAGCAGCAACAAGCCCTAAGGATTTAGTGATCTTAGTAGATCATTCTGGTTCAATGACTGGAATTAGAAAAGAAATTGCTAGACATGTTGTGAATAATATTCTTGACACTTTAGGAAACAATGATTTTGTGAATATACTTTCATTCAGTGAAGAAACATCAGAAATTGAACCTTGTTTTAAAGATATTTTGGTACAAGCAAATTTAGCTAATATTAGAACTTTTAAAGAAAAAATGGAAAATATCACAACAATTAATATTGCTAATTTTTCATATGCTTTAAATAAGGCTTTTCAACTCCTTCAAAAGGTAAGATAAAAATGAAAGTTCAATCCGTGTGAGATCCTTCAATGAATTGAAAGTGTTACCAGAGCAGAAAGTGTATTATGTAGCATGCAATATGAATATTTATATTAAAAAAAATTTCCAGTATCGAGACAATACATCTGATGATAATGCAGGTGCTCAATGTAATCAAGCAATTATGTTAATTACTGATGGAGTACCTTATAATTTTAAAGAAATTTTTCAAGAATTTAATTGGCCAAATATGCCTGTAAGAGTATTTACATATTTAGTTGGCAGAGAGGTAAGGCAGAAAAGTGGGTTATCGATTTGCATCTATATTTTTGTGTTTTTTTTTCCTAATAAGGTTGTATTAATTTTATTTAGGTTGCCGATGTTCGGGAAATCAAATGGATGGCATGTGCGAATAGGGGATATTATGTACATTTGAGCACCCTGGCTGAAGTAAGAGAACAAGTTTTGCAATATATTCCTGTTATGGCAAGGCCTTTAGTTTTAAATCGAACGAATCATCCTATTATTTGGACGCCAGTTTATGCCGATGTTACGGTGTGTGTTTTACATTTTTATAATTCTGAATTAGCAATTTTAATTATAATTGTAACATAATTCATGAATTGTTTTACTATTAAACAAATAGAAATAATTTCGTATAGTTGAGATTTTTATATCAAAAAATTTATTAGATTTTAGCATCAAAGAATATTACAACATAAAAAAGGAAACCAAATATACATTTAAAAATTTAAATTTAAAATAGTCATTTTAGAATTTTATTTAATTTTTTTTCATAATCAATAACAAACTAAAATTATTGGTTACAAACAATTATCTCATAAGAAGAAAATGATTCTGTTTTAAGGTTTTAAACATATCATTTTGAACAGACACTAGGTTCTTTCTTGAACTTAATGATAAAATAAATCTGATCTAAAAAACTTATTTTTAAAGAGTTTTCCTGTTTTGCTTTTTTTTACAGGATCCAAAAATGACAGATTGGCTTTGGCAAAAGATGGAACATGCTGATCAAAAGAAAAAAGTGCTAGAGGCCCGTAAAAACAAGAGAATAAGAAAAGAGGAACAGGATAAAAGATTTATTACCAGTTATAGAAAAGTAAGTTATTTGTCATATGTTTATATCTATGAAGAAATCACAATGGTGTGGAAATAATTTTTTTAAATTATGAATCTAATCGTTTTCAAATTAAAGATACTTAAAGAAATGTAATATATTATTTTAAATATTTATTTAATCATGACTTCAAATTTATATTCAACGACAGCAAGTTACCGTAAAATTTTTTGAAAATTTCATTCATTATATTGCCTAAAATTTTCATTTATTTAATTTAAAAAAAATAATTATTTAGGGCAATACTGTAAAAGAGGGAATGCAGCAGTATAAATTAATGACATCCGTATCCATGCCTGTATTCGATCGTCGGGAAAATGCTGTAAGTGATATTGTTATTGACAAAAATTTTAGTGCTTTTATCTGAATTATAAAAATTACAAATAAATTGAAATTTATAAAATAAAATGATTGCTAAGATCTAACGATAATAATATTAATAAAAATATAATGTGAGAAACGAAATAAGTTCGTTTTACTACTTCAAAAATCTTTTATAACAATTTACTTTTGAGTAACTTTTTTTAAATATATGGCAGAACATAACTGAACGGGTGCTGTTAAATGAAGCCTTCTGGGTGGAGCGACAACGTGAGGTATAATTAGAGCCGCTAGAGGAAAATATTTATTAGAATAATAAAGCGGCTAATTTTAATTATATTAAATTTATATTAGGGGCATAATAGATATTTGATTTTGTTATTAGCCTTTTATATTGTGCTTTGTATTTTTAATGAATCTTAATTATCTCCGATACGAAATTAAATATTTGCGTTAAAAATAGTAAACTCCAGAATCCAATCGAGGAAAAAGTTAATCCAAAAATTTCTGGTAACCTTAAAGAGAAATTATGTAGTAATATTATCTAACATAGAGAACGATTCAAAATTTAGTATCAAATATTGTGTATAACATTTGCTCTATTTTTAAAAATGAAATTAGTTAAGAAAATAAGGTAACAATTAAATTATGATTTTTAGCAAAGTAGAAATTTAGACAGTATTAGTACAAAAATAAAATAAGTAGTAGATAGAAATATATAGCTGCACTACTATTTCTTATTAAATTGGCATTAAGGAGACAAATTGTTGTCTTTTAATGTTTTTTGATTAATAAATAATAAAAAGAACTCTGAAAAGTGCACCTGCATTTCTGCATGAAAAAATTCAGCAAATGTCTTTGTTAACTAGTAAATTAAATATAATTATAACTTGCGTAGTTTTTATATATTTAAGAATCCAATAAAAAATTTAAAACAAAAAAATAAAATTCTTAAAAATTATTTAATACTACATTTGAAGAAATAAGTTGTGCATAAATTTTCGTTAAATATTAATGACTACAATAAATTATGTTCGCTTTCTTTTCTCTATTTTAATGTTTAAATTTTGTGTGAATTATTCTCCCAATTAGTCAAATATATATTTTTTGTATTAATTTTATTATAATTTCTTTTATGAAATATTCACATATTTTTTGATTGTAAGTATGAGCCAGTATCGTGAATAATATTCTTTGGACAAAAAGCAAATTAAAAAATTTATCTAATACTCTCGTAGCTGACTATCGAGTTTGTAACCATAGCTTCAAATATTCAGACAATCTTATGTGATTTTTTAATTTCCTTCTTAGTTCAACTTTTTTAAATGTTAATTTTACTTGATTTCTATTATCCTTATTCTAAGCTCTTTTTTTTATTTCACATTTTTTGCTACAATCAATGTGCACTTTTATAATAAACGTGTGAATAAAAAATTGAATTTGATAATTATACAATTTTAAATTTATGACTTTAATAAAATTCACATAATTTCGGTTACAATATATTAATAATAGTATTAGTAATGACTTAGTTGACTTTATAACACCCAAAAAATAGCTATGATGTTGAAAATTTTTTTTAATTACAATAGTTATGTTCTTGGTCTTAAATTTCAATAAAATCTCGTTACTTTCATACATAAAATAATTTTGAAAATTAATTTATAAAATGCATTAAGATTACTATTCAAATTCATAAGTTATGGTATCATAAATATTAAAGAATAACGTGTTATCGAACACATTATATTTACATTTGTTTTCTTATGAATCTGATTCATTTTCAACTTTACCTTTTAAAATTTCAGACTCGTATAGCTAACTTGCTTGGAGTAGCTGGTACGGATGTACCAATTTCGGAAATGCAAAAATTAATGAATCCATTTAAGGTAAAGGTTTAAAAATTTTAATAAATCATTTGTTAATAGAGATTGTTTAATTACAAAACTAGTTCATAGAACTTTATAGATTTTTTTCTTATAATAACTTTTAAACGAAAAATGTTTATTAATATTGTGAGTACATAAAAAGTTCAGGGATATTAAAGCTTTCAGATAATTTGTTATATATACATTCCAAATGTTTTTAAAAAGTATTAAATTGTGGTCCAGTAGTTTTAGAAAAAATACAATGAATTAGCTACTAATATATATATAATAATACAAAAAACGTTTATATATTTTTTCTTCTTTTTTCAGTTGGGCGTAAATGCTTATGCGTTTATTGTGACCAACAATGGATATATTTTGCATCATCCTGACCTCCGGCCCGTGGTAAGATTTTATGCAATATATCATGTTAATATGAATTATATCGAAAAAATAAAATTGAAACTTTTTGTGTTGTGCTAGATATGTCTTTTAAAGGTAAATAATAATGAAAATAGCATTATCTCTTTTTCGACCCTTACTTAAGTCTTGTAATAAAATTTTTTAAGGACCATTCTGTTAAAATTTTGATAATTTCATCTTTAAATTGAGTAAATTAGAAATAATTTGCTTTTTATATTCTTAAGGAATTTTAAATTTCACTGACTTTTTTTTAATACTAAAAATTATAGTATGCATATAAAATAACATTATAATATATATTTATGGAAATATTTTATTTATCAGAAAATTATTTTTATTTTTTCAGTATGAAGGAATTTTAAAGCCTAATTACAATAGTATAGATATGGCAGAAATTGAATTGGTAGATGATGGATATGGTCCTAGAGAATTCAATAAGGACCTTTTGGATGTAAGCACAAAAATCATTTCTAAATTGTAGCATATAAATGTATTTTAGATTTAAGTAGATATGACACACTTTTTGCTTTAATTTTTAAGTTGTTTTTTATGGTAACTAATGAGATTTGTTTAATTAGTTGAGATTGGCCATCATTGATCAGTTGAAGAATGGAAGCAAATCACTTACCGTAAAATATCATTATGACGATATGAAAAGAGTGGGGCATCATAGGAGAAAATATTATTATTCTCCTATCGAAAGTTCTCCGTTTACATTAGTCGTAGCTGTACCAGAAGACTATGGAAAATATAGAGTGCATGGTGAAGTAGAGCTTCATAGAGCTCATCAAAATGGTAAGCATAGAAGATTCTTTTTGTGAAATTTTTATTCTTGGAATCAGATGCTCCTATTAATTTGCTAGTCATATCCTAATTTAAATTTTTATATGATAAGGTCGTTTAATTTCTACCATTTTAATAAGATTTATGATAAAATTGGATTAATAAGTTTAAGAAAAGCATTATTTTAAGTTTAAGAAAGTAAAATTATCCACAGACGATTATCTAATATAATGAATTAAAAGAATTATTGAAAATTTTTAATTAATTTTGATTAAATATTAATTATTCCCATTTATTTAATTGCTTTAACTTTTTCAAGTTAAATTTTTTAAATCAAAAATTCCTAACCTACTTTTATATGCTGCTTTATACCCAACCATTTATAGATGATATGTATTTGTAGAAAAAGCTGTTTTAGAGCTCTTTCACGGCAAAAACTGGAGAATACACCCACTTTGGGAATATTGCAAATACTGTAATGATACATATATAAGATTTGAAAGTCCGGAGGAGGAATTGTTCCATTTCCTAAATCGGTCTAATCAGCCGGGTTGGAAATGGAAAGAAAAACCTAAAATATCTCCTGATGGTCATTTTTGTAAGTTTAAACTATTTTTTGTTCATGAACATTTGCGATTTGGAGAATAAATATTTATAAAAATAATGAAGATTTTTTTTCAGACAACTATTCAGCTTTAAAATCGGATAAGTTTGGAAAAGATTCATATTATTGTAAGTTGAAATTTTAATATGATTTTAATTTTGTTTTACTTAATTTAATAACTGTATGAACAGTGTAAATGTATAAATTATTAAATAAATATTCAAAAACATATTTAATAATCGCCAAAAATATAGCTCTTTAATAGGAGACTTTTTTGTAATTTTAATTAGTAAATTTTGTAATTTGTAAATAATTAGTAAATTAAAAAATTTTTATTCAAAGGTGGATATATTAACGGAAAAGTTCTCAATAAAATTGTTTCATTTCATTTTTTTTTGAAACTTCAAAAATTAATTTAATATAATTTTTTAAATGTTTTATTCAAATTAAAATTTTTTAAATCTAAATAAATTAATAATAAAATTTTTCTATTAGGTGATCGAGATTTAATTCAATCGGTGGTGTTCGATGCCAGAGCAACTAAGACGTTCAATGAGGAACATTCAAGGGAACCAAAAATTAGATCCGAAGAGTAAGTCAATCCATTTAAAATGACTATAACTTTCTTCATATTGTGTATAAAAATATATGCACATATAATTTTAATTTTAATATTTGAGTGGTTTTACACAGTATTTAAATTTTAATCTCTTATAATGAATGCACTGATTTCTTTCTATAATTAGAACAGATAAATGTCTGGATTATAAAGGATTTTATATTTAATTTGAGATTCGATTGAAGTTTTTAATCAAAATATTTTACAAATTTTCTCATACTGTATTTTTGAATATCAAAAAAAGTTGAAATGGCCAAATTTTTTCATGGTAAAAATGATTTTTTCTGACACATGATTATTAATAATTAGAGCCTGAAGGAGGAATTAATATTTCGCACTGAGAAGTTTAGTAAAAAAAAGTGTTTGCAGTTATGCTATCTGTTATATATCAATAAAAACTCTAATGAATAAAAGTTTATAAAAATAAAGATAATATTTTAAGTATTTCAAACAGGTGCACTATTTATAGTTTATATTAGAACTTTATAACTTAACAATAAGTATTTACAACAAAGCTTTGGCGAATGAAAAGGCATTTTGCGATATAATTGCACTTTTAAAATTCATTATTTCTCTGTTTTAATCAATCTGTCAATCTGTTGGTTGTATGATATTGTCAGTGCGAATTCTAAACCATACTTTAAAATACAAAAATAGTAATTGCCTTTAATTTTAGTTTTAATTTTAAATGTTCTAGGATCTGTAAATAAACATATTGTTAACTAAAATAGAAATAATATTGCCAAGCAAACATTTAATAATTTAATAAATTTTATATATATGTATACTTAACATTTCTTTATAAACAGAACTTTAAGCTCCGTTGCAATTCCAATTGTTCTATGTACAATTAGATATCACTTCTATTATTTTAATATAAACTCTATAGCTGTCCTTTATTTAAATTTTCAAACATTATCACTAAAAAAAATTATTATCAGTTTTGTTAAATTGATTTTAAATTATATTTTAATTTTATATTAATTCATGAGCATGTAATTTATGACATTAATGAGTTATTTGAGAAAAAAATTATGATCAAAACTAACGCAATATGTTGGTATTTCACAAGTAGCCCGATTGCAATGCTGATGGTTTTACTATCGAGGTAATGTATTCATTCAAATTTAGAAATTTTGCTTAATTTAACGAATTAAATACATTAAGTATTAGAATTTTTATATTTCTGACATTTATTATACATTTTTAAGGCGAACGTTCATAATTAGTTTAACTAAGTTTTTAATTAATTTTTTCTAACTGTGAACAGTTAGAAATTGAATCCAAGTCATAAATGTTCTTAAATTGTTTAAATTCTTAATTTTTAAATTACATTCCAATTTAATACATAAATTATATCTTTAGTGTAATGTATAATTCTTTTAAATGAATACAAACTAGATGCGAACTTTCGCTATATCAGATTTTGAGAGGAAAATTTTCCCAGTTTAGAAACATAGTATTTTTACATTTAATAATATGAAAAATTTTTTCACTGGGTTAATTTTACCTTTTAAAATGATCAATAGTCGTCTTCTTTTATTTAATTATTTTGAATATTTTAATGATTACAGAGTAAATAGGTATTTATACTTCATAGTTATTGCATTATTCGTAATATTTTTTTATTGTAACATTTTTTTTTTCAGTTACATACACATATTCAACGATAATAACAATGGAAGATGGTAATCAGTTTATTTTCTTTTTACATGCTTCAGGGAAGAATTTAAAAAAAAATTTGGTATCACAACATCGTTTGTGGCAACACGTAGTGGTTTTACCCGTTGGAAGGATTATGAACCAACTGATAAAAAAGAACATTTGTAAGTATTATCTTTCAGGTCCTGTGATTCAGATAAAATAGCTTTACTTAACATTTTAGAGAATTTTAAATCACAATTTGGCCAGATTGCATTAATAATATTAGTTTTTCATCTGTCTTAACGAACCATTTTAAAAACGAAGAAAAAAAAGCAAAAAATGAATTTATATACATAAATATCCGTAGTAATATTTAATATAAAACGGTAAATTTTTTTCTTACATGGCTATTTATTTGTTTCTAAATGATTATATTATATATAATCAATATATCTTTTAAAAAATAATTCTCATTGAGAAAGGGTGAATTAAATGAATTTTTACTTATGAAGCTTTCTGTTGTAAAAAAAACTGTCTCTTTTATGAGATTTTAATTTTAAAAAAACTTTTTTTTGTGCTTTAGAACATTTGGTGATATTTATAATAAAGCCATAGATGAAATCTGGTATAAAAGAGCAGTGGAACAATACTTCGTTAACAATGAAAGTTTTGTTTATTCTGTACCGTTTGAAGAGTATCATGAAAATACATTGGTAACTGCTAGCAGAGCTGTCTTTTATCATGACAAGCAAGGAATGAAAGCTCCGGCAGCAGTTGTTGGTTATCAGTTTCGGCACGATGCTTTATTCAATTTGTTTTTTAACATAGTATCCGCCGTAAGTTTCAGTTTTATTTATAAATTGAGGAAATTTGAATAAAATAAGCTCAAACCGAAGTAGATTTAAAAGTATATACTTTTATTTATCTTTTAAAGATTTCAATGTATTATTACAATTTTAAAAATTTCAAATCAATATTAATTTCGTGTATACTGTTTTCAGTGTCCACCTGATGATTGTGATGATTCTAAAATTTGCAGTTCAGATGATTTAGATTGTTTTGTTCTGGACAATAATGGCTATATTGTGTTATCTGAAAATTCTCATAATACTGGAAGGTTTTTTGGAGAAATCCATGGTACTGTTATGGACCTCCTTGTAGAAGAAAGAATATATAACAAAATTTCGATATATGATTATCAAGCTCTTTGCTTTCCCTTTTTGAATTCTGATAGCGCTGGTAGCGTAATTAATGCGGTAATATAATAAATATTTTTAATAATATTCTATATAAATAATTAAAGTATTTTTAATAATAATTCTCCTTCTCACGTCTAGCATCTAATTTTTGAAATAATATTGATGAAAATTAATATTGATTAAAAAGATTTATGTACTTTAAAATGTGATAGAACGTTGAAACAAATTTTCGCTAAGTTACTGAAAAAATATTTCATTGATTTAGTGATAAAAGAATGAAGCTTTATTAAATTTAGTTATCAACTATTGATATAATTTCCGAAAATTTAATACATAAATTGTGAAATAAAAAATTCCATTTTTATTAAATCATAGTTTCAGATTTTGAAAGTTATAATAAATTTCAGCCGATTCAAGTAATTCTTTGGATGTGTAAATGGTTTTTGGGAAAGTTACTCTGGATGATGGCCGAATTAGGATTAACCTATGCAGAATACATCACGGAATTTCCGTTTTATATTGAAGAGAAAGGTATTTTTTTATTAATTTATTAAAAAGGCATCTGAAAAGATGTCTTTCGCAAGAAAAAAAAGGTTTATTTACTATCTTTAAACAAATTTCTTTTTTTTTAAAGATGGAAGTGCTGCGTTACGTATTCTGCAGCTTTCCGATCACTTGGAATATGCGGGACTCCTTTTTCCCATAATGGCGGGAGAAACTTTACTACTAATAACATTCCCATTCAACTTCTCCCTATCGTATAGAATTTTTTTTTGAAGGAAAACCTTGTTCACTCACAATAAAGAGATTGTGTGGATAGTACAGAACTCGAATTGACTAAAAGCCCTCGGTGCAAACATCTTGGGAATTTCTTCGAGCTCGGTCTTGCAGTACCTTTCGGATTTCCATCCAGTCCGGAGCTTAGAATCTGTATAATTTTTACCTCCACATGCTTGCGTGGTGCTATCACTAAAAACACCGTTGAGCCTTTCTGATTAAGAGCTCTGTTGTCCGTGCAGAGACCGTCATCACCTTATATCGAGCTCAAATATGTCATTAAGAATTATCCGGATCCTATCTTACGTGTTCCCTAGGCAGAGTAATTCATTCTATTATCGGAAAAGAAAGTTGTATTTTGCCTTAATTCTCCTCGCGCTTTCAAGCCATTACATGCCCAACCTTGTCATGAGACATATATGACTCTTAAAAGTTTCGGTCCCGTTGGTGAGAAAGAATCGTCTCCAATTCTTTCTAACCCTTCTTTTCTCTAACCAACAAATTCACGGGGTGTGCCAAATCATAAACTTTTATCAGTGGTGTCCAAATTTTCGCCTCAATGGTGACATTCGGTTTCTATCGAATGAGATCATATAGAAATAATTTAACTTAAACAAATTTTAAATTTTACTATTTAGAAACGGAAAATCTTAAGGGAAGAAGCTTTCATAAAAGTGCTTTAATTCAGCAAAATATCACTGACGGAGTAGAAGATACTAAGGTGGATAAAGAAGCAGAATTTGTGAGGAAAAGACGGCCAGAAAGTTGTGATCAAGAAGTTAACTTATATTTATTGCAAAGCAACAATGTTAATTATAGTAAAGAAGCAGATGGTAATATTTTTTTATAATTTGCAATTATATTTGAATTAAATTCTGATAAATTGATTTTGAGTAAAAATATAATTATATAAAAAGTTAATCATATCGATATGGCGAGACACAAAAAATTTTAAGAGTCAATAAATACTGTTCCTTACACAAAGTCGTAAATGATAATAAAACATATAATGTTTAGCATCAATTTTTTAGTTATCTACGTTTTTATATAACATAAGTTCGAAGTAACAATTGAAGTTCAGAATACTTTTTAATTAATATATTAGAATTATCTAATTTAAAGCTATGAAACAGCATCAAACATTCGTTGTCTCTTAATAAGACTTTTTCCACTGAGTAATTTGAATGTTTAAAATACACTTTTTTTTCAGGAAGTACAAGGCCGTTTGTGGTGGTGCCGGTGCAGAACACAAATTTAATTTTAGTTGTCGTTCATGCTTTGTATCTCATAAATGAAACATCATATAAAAATGAACCGCGGCAGATTGAATATAATGACAGCCTAATATGCCACAAAATACTTTCGAATAATTTACCTAGAAAAAGACCAAAGGATTGTATTAATAAACATGAAAAAGTAAGTTTTTCCAGCTTATATGAAGTTTTAAAATGTCAATACCATATAACATATAAACATTAATATTATGACTAAATTAATTTAAACTTTAAGCATAACTCTGAATAAATTCATTTGAAATATTGTAGTCAAAGTAGATCCATATATGTTTTGCATTTTTACTTTTTCTAAATATTTAATATAAAAATAAATTTTTTTAATTTTTTAATTATAGGAAGGGCAAATTGAACTTTGTGGCCTTGGTAATCGAATATGTCAAAATTGGTATTTCATTTTAGCTACTGTACTGCCACTGATTCGGTATTCTTTTTAGATTATAATTGTACCTTTTTTCACTTCATGACTCCAGATTTATTAACGTTAGCTTTTAGTTACGGCAAAAATTATAACCATAAAAAAATTAATCAAGGAGATAATTTTTCTTATTTTCGGTTACATCTGTTTGAATTTCGTTACTGAAATTTATTTCGTTGAATTGTTTTCTTATGTTATGTTATAGAAAAAATTTTAAATAGGTTTTGTGAAATTATTAAGGTCTAAACTTTATACGTTTCATTTATATAAATAATTGAAATTTCAAAGAATTTGGTTGTATAGAATGTTGTATGCCTTTTAAAAATTAAAGTTTTTACAGTGTTGTTAAAATTGATGAAGATTCAAATTACATAGATTTTAGGAAAATTGATAAGAATATAAATTATTTGCTTAATTAAATCAATAGTAATTCAAGCATTAATTTTACATGCAAAACAGTAAAACTGACTTTATTAATCGAGAAATCCTTAAATATGTTAGCATTATTTTAGCAAATAAAGGACCAATAAGATTACTTAAAAAGATATTACAATGATTTAAAATATTACAATAATAAGCTGTTTGAATATTATACTTTCTTGTTGTCAAACATTGAAAAATAAAATAGAAACAGACCATTTTTGGATTACATATTACTTTATTTTTTTATTGCTATATAATTTTTTAGGAAAAAAAATAAAGTTTAAGATGTTTAGTTTTTAAATTGTTCACCAGAAAGCTCAACAATTTTAAAAACCGGTACATTTTCAATAAAGTTTTAACTTTCAAACTTTTCCTTGTTAAAAAATGTCATGTGTGTGCTTCATCATGAAATGAATGAATCAATTCAGTTATAAATTTCGGTATGGTGTTGATTATTTGTATATATTATTGTTCTCAAATTAGAACAGAATAATGAGAGCATTTTATTATTTCTTCCATTAACTAGACAGACTAGAAAAAGAAGACCGAGCAGTTGGGCTTTTCAAAATAATTATAGAAATAAATTTTTTCTAACGGTCAAAGAAAACTTGATTTTTTTATATTAATTTTTCAAAATTCTAATAACTTGAATTTTAGAAAAGAAAATGAAGCCAAAGGACTAAGGTATAAGAACTTAGCCTACTGCAAGTTGAAAGTTTAGATTAAGTATTTTAAATGATATGATTTTATATTTATTAAAATTTTTAAAAAATGGAAGCTATAATCAATTTTAAAACTATACAATTGCATAACAAATGTAAAATAAAAATTCTCAGATTTTTTAGCTATAAAATAGTTGGTCTTTCTGGAAGCTGGCAAATCATATTTTTAGATAGTTTATCATTTTCTTTAAATCTAATCGTAGAAATTCTGATTACTATAAAAATTGCTAAATGACTTATAATTACATTCAATATAATTTATTACCAGAAGATATTTGAAATGCATATTCAAGTATCAATTTATTAAATAGAGGAATGATAATCTTTGCCTTTTTGATAAGGATAAATTTGTTCTGTGAATTAGAGTAAAAATTGCTATTCGTTAAACCAATTTTGTCTGGACAACTTAAAACAAAACTTTGGACTCATAATTAATTCATCATTTTTTTAAAGTAAATATTCTTGTTTTTCTGAAATATTTATACCTGTGTTTGAATATTTCGTGAGAAAGATAAAAATCTAATTGTTAGAGGAACTGAGTTTGAAACAGAGATAAATAAAATTGTTAACATTTTATCCTTATTCATCTAATTAAAAAGTTCATTTATTATTGCTTTAACATATATATATGACAGTTTCCATATAATTATATAAAATTTATCGAATAGATATAATATTTAATTGATGCATGCAATTTAATAAATTGAAGTTGAAGTTAGAGTTCGTATCTTCCTTGTTAAATTAAAAGCTTTTCTTTATATAAATTAGTCGTTAAAATAGCAGCTGTGAATTTTAGTTATTCCATTTCAAATTTTTTGTGATATAAATTTTAAATTTGTACCGGTTATGATTAAGAATTTTGTTGTGCTCTTATCCGAAAGTAAAACAACGTGAAACGTGTTTTAAATTTTTTTTCGATTAAAATTTAAATTTTACTATTTCTTTAAAAAAAATTATAAATTTTTTTTAAAATTTTTAAGAATTAAAATTTTCAGTATTCCCTATTTTATATATGTTCCTGATATTCATTTCAGCTTTTATCTATTCCTATTCCATGAATATGATCATTTTCCAGTCTTCCAAGTTTTCGGCGATTATGTGTATAATTCTTTTTTTCAGAATTTGAATCCAATCATTTATTTAAAAATAATTATCTTTGGATACTCATGGCATATTTGAATAATTATTTAAGTATTAAAAGTTTCAATTTAGAAAGTTTTCTTGCCTTTGTGTATTATTATTCTTTTCCATTTAAAGAATTTTCGTCTATGTAAAGCTATCCATAGAAATTAAATTTTGAAAATTTTTATCTAATTAACATCCTCCAATCAGCCTTTAGTAGTACATTGATTAACCGGCCGCAAAAACAAAGATTAAGCAGAGGATTTGAATGTTCGTCTTTAAAATATACCTATGTCCGTTTCATCATCTGTAGTCAAAAACGAAAACTTTGCTTCATGCTGTTTTTCCAATGCTGCTTACATTTAATAAAAGAAGTCTGGATAAACATAAGACGTTTTCGGCAACAGTTGAAACCCAAAACAAAGCCATTAGGATTTTCGATCTCTACGGAAGACTTGAGCATTTCATGGATCGTATCAAGAATATTAGCCGTTCGTTGAAATGCCATTATTTCTGAAAATTTGAGAAAATCTTGGGAAAATGCGACGTAGTACGTTTGCAAAGTAATCTTGAACAAAAATAATCTTTATTCACACAGTCAGTTTCAGCTGCTTTTGAGTAATGAGTTTTAGTTCAAGAAAAAACATTTTATTTGGAAATAATTTCTTGTATAAAAAAACGAACTTTACATTTAAGGCAGACTAATTGTCATTGTATAAAGCAAAACCTCAAGGTAAATAAATTATATCCGCTGATAGTCCCGAATGATGTTGCCTAAAAGACAAGTTAAACATTGATAATAGAGAAATTGAGTGTATTTTTTCAAAATCTCAATTTGAGATTTTAGATTTTCATTTAGAGTCGAGGTTAGAGTTAGCGCGCCATATTTTTGCGAGATAACAGATTGTTTGGGTATAAGCATTTGCTTCGTCATAGTAACGAACATGCGCAAATGGCTCTTTTTCAGTTGACTTGTGTTAAAAATAAACATGGCTATGTAATTTTAAGGGAAATATCTAACAATGAAGAAATTGTGTGTGACAAGTTTTTACTGTGCCTCTGTAAGTTTGATATATGAATTTCTTGCTCATTTCGCTCATAAATAATTTTACATAATTTTTGCTATCAACGCACGACGGTAATAACATTTATTTATATAGCAACGTCATCATTAATGATTTTATTAACCCAAGGCACCTTACCGTGCGGGATCAAACTGTTTCAGTTTTTATCTATGCTTCATAACTTGCAGCATATATAAACCGTCCACAAACTTACCAGAATTGCAAGTTTGTGTGAAAAATTTTTTTAAAATTAAATCAGGGTTATCTTTGTTCGTGTAGCCTCAATGGAGATTATCAGTATCCTTGCCACTGTTTTATTCCATTATACATGAGCTCTGTTGTATTCAGATGTCACATGAATGTAAAAGCTGCAAATTGTTTTTAAAAGAATATTTAAAATCCAATTTTCTCTTTTTTTACCTTTTCATTGTGCATTATTTCCAATTTATCACTTTTTCAATCATAATTTCTGCTTCTGTGATAGCTATTTACTAAGGAAGAATAATGGGATGATGATCTTGTAATGATATCTATTATTTTTCCAGTTCCAATTTTCTTTAATAAATTGAGAAAATATTTTGAGCAAAATGCTGATATTGATGTTGATTATTGTAAAATAACCCCTACTTATGGATACTTGCTAATCTCTAATAAGCTGTTTAAAAATGAAATTAAAAAATCAAAACACTTTTTTGATATGTATGGTCCTTGAATGACATACATTTAATCCATAAATATTTAATTGTTAAATATTGGTTTTCATTTTCTATGTTCCTTTTTTTCAGTATATTTGTCAGAAAAAAGTATTAATCAGCATTACCAAATATGTTTATATCTCAGTACATTAACCTCATTAACAAAACTAATGCTTTTTTATATCTAGTTTTGAAAAGAAATTTTGAATGAATTGGAAAATGGTAAGTTTTGAATGCATGAGTATTATTATACAAATTATGGTCATGAGTAAGAACTGATAAAGCATGGTTGTGAGAATTCCAAGGCTAAGCATTAACATGGTATATGAAAGCAATTATCGAAGCAAGGTATTCCAAAGAGTTTAGGGTTGAGGTAGGTGGATAATTTCTCCATATATATGTGATTTGTGATGATGAATTATTAAGATTGAATCTTACAGCCTTCATATATAAAAATTTAACTTACAGAATTTTAGGAGAATTCAAAGCAGCACCCTTTGATTTTTCTTCAATAATTAAAATCATTCCAAAGGGAATGCTGATTGTAGGATTTATGAACCTTCTAATAAAAAATAACTAATGAGGGAAATAAATTAACATTGGCCTTGGCCTTTCAAGGGCCGTCGCGCCAATGATGGTTATGATATACATTGTAACACATCACCTTTAATTACAATTAGCCTTCATTAAAGATTAGTCATGTTGAAAAGTCATAAATCAAGTTTAACTTCAAAATGAATATCATTTTTATGTGAAAGATGTAACAGTTATATCTTTGCTATGGTTAGTAATTTAATTCATATTTAATATTCTTGATGAGTTCAAAAAAGAAATTGTTTAAGTAATGAACAGAAAAAAAAACAAAAAATATTACTTAAAAGTTTAAATCTTCTCAGAATTATTTTCGAATTTATAAGAGTTCTCAGATTTATAGCCAAGTATCAATAAAGATCACTTAAATATGTTCTTAAAAATTAGGAATGACTGGCTGTTAGGATAACCTAATCTGGTAGTAGAATTAAAATGGCAAAATAAGAAGAAATTTTACATGATTTAATAAAGTTCAAATTCTATTTAAGTCACATGTGTGATTTCCAATATCAAAATGACGTATTTCCCTTGATTAAGTATAACATTTTTTTTTGCCATTAAAAGGATTAATAGTTTTAAAAGTGAAATGCAAAAAAAAATTTTTTTTATAATCTTTTGCGGTCTAAAAGAATTTTAAATTTAGTTGTCATATTTAACATTAGCATCGTCCATATTCATTCAAAGCTTTGCTGCAACCAGCCCTTTAATTGGATTATTTTCTATCATTATCCACTTATTTACTTTTTATCACTATCATATCCATTTTCAAATTGTTACCTTAGCGATATTGGCAATATATTCGAAATTTAAAAATTAAATTGATCATTCTGAATAATTCGTTAGTTTTAGAAGCATTCATTTTCTAATTTTCCAGTAAATCAGCCAAAAATACCTTTTGAACCTACGTTCATTTTGAGATTTTGAAATAATTTCGTTTTCAAATAGAATTTCTTAGAAAATCCATTACCTTAACATATATTCAATATTATGCTATAGATATTAGGAACCTGAAAATTTTACTTACATGCAAAACATATATGACACAAAATAAATATAAATATATACATTTTATTTTAAATGTATAAAATAGAATTCGATAAATTAGATCTGTCATGCCTTTGAATTCTTTTCTGTATTGTGATAAATAACGGTCTGTGGATTCATCAAAAATAATGCGCTAAAAATTTTGAATAATACGTAAAGGCGTAAGTTCGCCTTGGATACAAAATATTTTGTATATTTAATACCTATAGTAAAATAGGTAATAAATTAATACCTATAGTAATTATAGTATATAATATATAAGTAATACCTATAGTAATACCTATAGTAATAGGTAAAATTAATACCTATAGTAATTTTTAGTAAAATACCTATATTTTCGTTCACAGTTCAACTGTTTTTTTAATGTTATATTTATAAAAAACTAAAGTTAATATTAATTCGAAGTGGCATTTTTTTAACGAAAACTATTTTTGATGTCGATCAGTTTCGGGATATAAACAGCATGAAACTCAAAATAATATTTTTCAAATCCAGGTATCAGACAGTCACTCTTTCATATTAATTCACGGGCCATTACTAATGTACAATCCACTTTCAACAGGTCAGTTACTTATTTGTGTCTCCTCTTTAGTCCCTGTATCTCTACTCGGCAAACTATTAGTGCAAAAGAAGTTTATTAGCGCATCGCGAATGGATCATTGAACCGATTTCTCCTAATTCGAATGATATTTTTCGCAGGCTTCTGTGGTCAGCTTTCCATTTCCGGCTGCTGCATCCTTTGAAAGAGTTTCATAAAAACGCTGCCCCCGAGATTATTTTTCTATTTCGGAATTTCCCGCGTCGCGGGAGAGTTGGCATTTTTTTAGCTCAAGGTTCATTAGTCAATTTACTATCTTTTGTTTACTATGAAAAGCGAAACAACATTACGTGAGCAGACTTGGATAAGGACGGTTCCTATCATGTATCTTTGGAAATTAATTGTCGAAAAGTTTTTCTTTTTCATTAAGAAACTTTCAGATTAGATTAGGATCTCAAGCGGACCAAGGTTGGAAATAAGGAATCCGACAATTGTTTTGTTTGTAAGAAAAAATAACGGTCTTTATAAGAGTTTTTTTCCGTGCATCGATGATCGAAATTTATCCAGCTTACGGTTTCTCTTATTTGTCATCTTGTTGAAAATCAGCGACGTATTCGTGTTTGTAATTTGTTCGGTTATAGTTTATCAATTTATTTTCAAAAGCTATTTTTAACGATCCATATATGCTAATAATGTTGATTGAAAAAGAAAAATTTGGTCGAATGGTTTTTTTTTCCTTTCCCGTTCATTTTAGAGCCGATGCTTGATTTTTCACCATTATATTGCAAACAGTTTTTTAGTAATTTTCGGCGTGCGGTCTCTATCGCTCCCCAAAGCTTTTTTTTATCCAAAAATAATTAAAAGAAATCGTTTGACTGCATGCTGACCCCAATATACTCGTTCGTGGCCTCAGTGTAGTCCTCATTTTTCGTACTTACAACAATCTGGTTCGATTTCATAAATTCAGGTTGTTGGAGAATCTTGTGAAGCATAAAAACATCAGGTTCACTTTTTTGTATGACAAAATTGACATGCTTCCTGCAGCCATGTTCAGTTTATTAGTGATTTTCAGGTTATAATGGGAAGAAAGATGAAAAGAAATTCTTTCCTTGCCACAATTGAACCTTTGAGATTCCAAATGAAACGAAAATGTTTCATAGATATATATTCATATAAAAGATTAATATATATATACGTAATATAGTGGTATTGAACTTTCATAAATACTTTTTCTCCATTGAAATTCGTCAACGGCTTTTTAGCGAGACATTGCCATAACATCAAAGCCCATTACGATTGTGACCTAAATATCCAAAAACATCGGGCGATTGTTCAGCCTTTTTCCCGTTCATTGAACAAGTTAAATCGCAATGCATAATTTAAAAAAAAGGAAAAAAAAGAAGTTTGACTGATGAATAGATTTTGCTTTGATAAGAAAATTTTTACCAGTTTTCAATTGAAATTTTCATTTGAAAGACATTAAAATAATTATAATTATTTTTATAAAGCTTTTTTATATTATGTCCCAAAAGAGATGCTTTTTAAAATTTTATGCAAATATTCACATATGTATCATTTATTTGTTCAGGCAAAAAGAAAAAATTTGAATACTATAAGTGAAATATAAAACAATTCAGTAATTTTAAAGGCTTTATTTTATGTTTTTTAACGTCTTCCATTTAAATTTTAATTTTCACATACTCGATTCCATAAATTTTTTTTTTTGAGTATCATGATCTTTTATAAATGCAATAAATAATAAAATTAGGTTATCACGTTATTTAATAATAATTTATTTCAACACATTGTCGACTATTTTTATAGTGAGGACTTTCATATTTGATTACTAACCATGATCTGCCGCAAATATTAGAGCATGAAACTGTCAGAATGTTGAATGCTATCAGGAACCATAGTACATATTATTTAATGAAGCTCGTATGCCAGAGGAATTGACTTTAATTTTTCAAACGAAAGTCTCAAATATGGGGTCTCTTTGGCAAATACCTCTCCAGTATGTTGTAATTACTTGCACATTTTTCAACCTAATTTTTTCCTTTTTTCAACCTAATTTTTTCTGCTAGCGATTTCGATTTTCAACCACTGTAGATACGGCCGTAGATATTCCCTGAATTGTTTAAGGCTTTAGAAGCGAACAAAATTGTTGGAGTCTTTTCCTCATTTGTCTATTGAAATTATGAAAATAAAAACTTCTGGTGATAAATATGCTAATACAAACCTAGCCGAATCAAACAAAAAGGGCCACAGCCGAAAGGAATAATTTTTAAATAAAAATTTAAGAAATAAAAATCTTATCTTTAAAATATGAAGAAATCATAAAATTAAAACACATGCTTTAAATTCGATAGCAAAGGCTATTTAATGTAGTAAAAGTTACATAATCTTTTTATAACGATTATTTTAAGAGTATTGTGATTTTGAAGAGCAAGTTTCTACAATAGAACTGCTGTTCCACTTAAAGATTTATTGTCTAAGGGCTTTCAATAAATGGGATACTAATTTTGACCTGATAATTCCTTTGATTGCCGAAAAACATAAAAAACGCACGTAAAAAATTTAGTCACGCAATTTTTTGAACGTGCGAAAAACAATGAAAATTTTTCTTGCTGTTTTCCGATGTATCTTGTGTTTCTGAATGTCATTTTTGTCTTTTGCCAAATGTTTTTGGAAATTCAATTATTTTTGCAAGAAATAAATCTATATTTTTAATATAATAGTTATCTGTCATTATAACGATTCTCATTTCAGTTGATGTAAAATATTTACTCAAAAAAATATCGTGTTGACGAGGTGAAAATCTTTTAAACAGGGCGATGCTACTCGACGCTATTGACATTTTGAACGGTGAACGTTCATTGGCAGCACTAGTAAATCAAATTTATTGATTTAGCTTCCGTCGCAAAAAAATTATTTTTTTTTTAACTAAAAATATAAAGCGGAAACAACTAACAATTGAAGTTTAAAATATTTATAATTAAAATATTTCTGCGGGCGGAAAAGGCAATGTAGAATATACACTATATTTTGAACACACCGTTTTACAATTGAATTTTAACATAAGTTGCACTGTAATTGATTTGTACGGACCTCATTTTCATTCTGCTTTAGTAAATTTTTTTCGGGGTAAATTCAAAAATAAAACCTAGGATTTTTTAGTATTCATGTCTCGAATGGATAATTTGGATTCAGACCTTTGTGTTAGAGATTGTTCCTTATTTGGCGTATCACACGAGGATATTTATAAATCGATTCTATTTTAGAATGGAGATTTTCATTCTATCCATTTATTAGTACGAAGAGTTAAATCTTATGGAAAAGTTTATTCTCTGGAGCAAGGATGTTCAATTTTTTAATTACACTCTTTAAGAACAAATTACTTTGAAAACAGTAACAGTTAAATAGATTACATTAAAATTACATGCGTAATCAGTGAAAGCTGTTAAATAGGAAGATTTGCAAAAAAGTTTATGCTATTTCTACCACTATAATCAAAATATAATATTACAATTTCTACTTACAAAACATTATACTATTTATATATCAATTTTATATTGATCTATTATAATCAAAAAATTTATCGGAAACAGTCCTGGTTGCGTTCGGAAAATTGGACGTAAAAAATCTTAAATCTTTTTGGTCACTCGTATAGAAAAATGTTCATATTGCGTACAAATAGCGAGGTCGCATGTTTAATTTTATGTGACTTAAAACACGAAAACTCATACCGGAGACCACTTTTGTGCTTATTCCGGGTCGCATCGTTCATTTAAAAGATAATTGGATATATATATATATATCAGAATAGTGTTGATCACTTTTTACAGATACATAGTGCATCTAAAGTTCTAGAGTAACCAATCTTGATTTCATTTTTGAGTTTTGAATCGATTTCCCGCGAATACAAATATTAGAAATATTGAGTTTAATGCAATGGCAGCAACAGAATATAAAAAACTCAGAAGAAATTTCTTAGTAAAATGCATCAGATTTTGAGTTTTGATCAGGATTGAAAACTGAAGCTTGTTATTTTTTTTACCTAGTTTCTTTTGTGGAGCTTCCGTCGTAAATTTAAATCAGAATATTAAAATAAGTTTTTTGTATTTAATATTGTTAGATACATTGCTTGAAAATGAAAAATATTTTATTGGGTTCTAGGTTTGTTGACAATGTTCAATGGTTACCATGAAACATCCTCGACTTCATACAATGATCTGGAACTAGAGAGAGGAAAAAGGAATCAGAATTGTTCAAAATGGCCTTATGGGAATGGGAATGTCATGCAATGGACTCATTTGCATTCTCAGAATCACCAAACTGAAATATGGCCTCCCAAAACTACATTTTTAGGAATACCGAACACAGTGAATTCGACGTCGAAATGTAGCTGTTCCGGTTGTTTCCAAATGCCGGAGAACCAGAATTACCAAGGAGATTTGCCTTGGCATACATCTTGGTTTTCTAGAAGCCTTCCCGTTCCTTTGAATTCTTCACATGATCAAGTGAAGTTTCAGGGAAATTACCACTGGGAAAATGCGAGCTTATTAAACGAAACGTGTCAATATGGGGGTGAATCCGTTGGCGCGCAGTTTGCGCAGGAAAATGGGGACAAATCTTTTTTGTATAAACCTTATACGCAAGCAAGACTATCTGAAATATATCAAAGTGGAATGATGCAGACAATGAAAAATTGCAGAAATTCAAGAAAGGAGGATTTAATTAAACAAGAAGGGATTATGTTAAATACATCTAGTTCTGAAGTTATTCAGTACGGTCCGAACATTGGCCGGGCTAATTCATCAATTTCTAATCCTGCCTATGAGTCTCTCCGAGGCGCCTCGGATCGGAAGAGAATTGAAGAAGGATCTGATTGTTACAATCAAAATGAGAAGTTTTTAAATATGGAAAGTTGTAGGCAACCGAATAATCCGTCATCGTATAATTTGCAATCGAATAATGCAAGGCATGCGATTTCAGGAGCTTTTTTAAAATCAGTGCCTTCAAATGCAAATCAGAATAGAGTGCCTTCTATAGGAAATCGAAACATTAAAGAAAATTTATTTCATTCGATTAATGATGTTGGAAAGGTCACGTCGTACAATGCTAATCAATCAGTTGCTGAAGAAAAGCATTCTATGTCGTTATATCAAGTAGAAATTACTAAAGAATTAAATACAGCACAGGATAATTTACGTAGTGGGCATATAAATCTCTTCTCTTCAGCTCCTGACAGTTATCACAATTTAAATATCAACCGAGATTTACCATCCTCACTAGGCGAAAAGGATCCTCAGAAATTTGTAAACGGGAGAAATTCTCAATATTTTTCGAAGAACAATTTTTTAGATATGATGAAGAATAATGGGCAAAACTTAATTTTCGACTCGAGAAAAGATTACAATTTCGGTGGTAGAAAATGCGAAATGAATCCGTCAAATATTAATTCGGCAAAGACCATTCACACATCACTGAAAAATACTGAATATGGCAATTCAAAGTCTCCAGATTTTAAAAAATATAACACGAAAGACTGTAGCATCTCAGAAAAAAGTTCAATTCCTGATATTAAATTAGTAATTAATCCTTATACGAAAGAATCAGTAGATCTCCAAAGTGAAGGTGGAACAGCAAGAGATGAAACTATAGGTGTCGATATACATAATAACATACGCCGATCACAATTCGAATCTAACGAGGCATTATTTTCCGATAAAGGATACAGTAGTTTACAAAGGAATTTAAACTCTTTCAAAGATTACAGGAGACCTGAATATTCCTACGTTCATCGAGGTATACAGGGACCATATGAATACCTAAATGGAATGATAAATTTATCCAGGAACGATATTCCCATTACTATAAATCAAAATGGTATGGCTAATATTCAGCATTCAGAATATCGTAATGGATTAGATGCATATTCTCGTTTGGACTACGGCCATACCTATGATGGCATTTATAATCAATTCGAAAAAACTCATTATCAGCTCTCTGGTGAGGGCACATCTCAATCAGTTCCTTCTTCTACTGTACTCTTTCCTTCTCAATCATCTCAAAATTCATGTGCGAAATTGGATAAGCCTAAGCATATAGAAAAAGAAAGTCAGTTTTCTGATAAAATTTCTCATCTCGAAACAATTGGCCATGAGAAGGTGTGTAAGAACGGAACAACAAAAATTTCTCCATTACGACTTTTGAGAAAGAAAAAGTTTGTTCAGAAGCCAGAAAATGTAGCAGAAACAAATATGTCCGAAACAACGTCAAGCTCGAAAAATTCGACACCACCATTAGATGTTAGAAGATTCTGGGCTACTTGGGCGGAAGAAGAAGATGAAAATGTTTCTCAAACTCAAATGGTAGTTTTGGATTGTCGCAATATTGATCCAGAACAGGCAGGATTGCTTCATTTATACGAGGCAGAATCCGTTCGTTCTGTGCAGGAAGACTTAACTAATGCTTTAAGTTTTAAATGCCAATCTTTGGATAAAGATATTTACGAACAAGATATTACCGTTTATGTTAGAAACGAAATCGATCATGTTAATGTCGACAAAACTAGAGACAATATGAAAACATCAGAATTGATGAAAATTGATAAAATAAATGAAAATTTGGATAAAACACATCAGTCCATCGTGAATAGTTCTTTATGTGATCTGGAAGTCTTTGAAAATATTTCCGACAAAAATTATGTAAAAAATGTATCTACAAGCGAAGCTTTAATAGAGATATCTACAAATTTTGACTCTATTAAAGAAAGTGACTCTGTTGTTAAAGTTAAATTAAGTTCAGCTGAAGAAGAGAGTTCTGCTGGTATTTCAAAAGACATCGAAGCAAATTGTATTAAAAAGCAAGTACAGGAAAGTGCAACAGATAATACAAAAACAAATTTCACTGAAAAAAATGGAATCGATTTTGAAAAAACTGATGTAAAAAACAAAACTTCAAATAAAGCAAGCTCTGATAATTCCAGTAATGAATCATTCTTTGATGAGTTCAAAAGCGACAATTGTCAGTCAGATATTGCTGAGGCAAATATTAATAAGAAAAACGTTTTTCATAGTAATTTGATGAAAATTGAAATGACAGATATTTTGTCAAATCACGATAGAAATGTTGAAAGCTCTGAAAATTACAAAACCGAAATTAATCGAGAATCCTCATTAAGTTCAAATTCATCCGATGATTCTGGAAGAAATAATATGCCAATGTTACCTGAACTTCCTACATCGGAATACAGAAAAAATAAATTTTTAGACTATTATGATAGTAATTTTTGTAACAGCAGTTCTCCCTCTCTGATAAATGAAAGCGTCGTCCAAACTCTGAGAAACTCTGGTCCAAATGATGATACCTCTGTAAATCAAGAGCCTAACGAAATTGAGAAACGCTTATGTGAAAAGGACATCGAGGTTAATGATGACCATCACCTTTTTTATAATGTGAGTGAAAACACGGCGAAAAATTCGAGTTCGGAAGTTAAATTTGAGGAAGAAAAACACGGTCAAAATGAGAATGAAATGGATTCGAAACCCTCAGAAGGAAGTCACGATAATCTTGAAGTTGGTGAAGTTCTGAGAAAATTGTCGGAAATAAGTTTCCAGGCGGCAAGTGATAATTTGGAAGTAATTGAAAACTCTGAAATCGGAAATTCTGTACCAGTAGATAAAAATAAGACTGAAAAAAAAAAATTGATTTATAAAAAGGAAAGAAAAAGCAAAAAGTTGCATCATCGCGAAAAATCTAGTCGAATCGATGAATTTACTTTTCAGGATTTGTCACCAGAAAGACCGAGTATTCAGTTTTCAATCCAAAAATCTCACGATTTGAAGATTTCATTTAAAGTACTTAATAGTGTCAAAACCTACGAGGAAGACAATCTAAGTGGGCACGAGGATGATCGTAAACAGGAAAAAGTTGAACCCGATGAAAAATATAGAATCGAGGCGAGCGAAAAGTCAAAACCATGCGCTGCAAAACTGAAAAATTTGATAGAATGTGACGAACAGGAAAGAAATGAGCAAGAGGATAAAGACTTGTTTAGAAGGAAAAGGAAAGAGTTAAAGAAAAGGAAAACGCAATTCGATAGGGTGTCCATGTCGAAAAATCCTTTTCTCAAAATAAAAAGAAGTCGATATGTGACTGAAAGCTGTAGTGAAATAGCCCAGAAAAGTAAATCCTTCAATGAGACAACAGATGGTGTTTGGGAGAACTGCGAAAATGACAGCATATCTAACGATGGTTTCCAAGTGCATGAGACAGTGGATTCGGCGAAAATAAAATTGACTTTCAAGAGACATAAGAAAAATATGGAGAACAAAAAAAATTATTTATGTAATGACGAAGTTAAACTTGAAACAGAAAATAAATCTGTTGACGATTCAACTGTATCATGTTTCGGTCCCGAAAACTTCGACAAATCAAAAGGGAATCCAATTGGTAAGTTTCTTAGTATTTTGTGTAAAGTAAAATTAATGAAAGTTATAATTAAAAAACTTTTTTAATGTTTCTAATTAATTTTAAAGTTGCAGACTTTGAAGACACCCGTCTAGAATTAAATATTGAAGATGTAGGGGATGAAATGAAATTCTCGCATGATTCAAAAGTTGCAAATGAAGAGATAATGATAAATTCTAATGTCAGTGACGCATGCTTTACACAAAAGATGGAGAACTGTGAAGGCTCGAAACCGACTACACATTTACCATCGATTAATATGGAGAAACTCGTTTCTGGCGATTCCCTCAATGTTTCTGTAATTTCCGGACAAAAAAATAAAGGAGAAACTATTGATTCTGCGAACGTTAACGAAAAATTGGTATCAATGAATAAAGTTTCATCTCCAAAGGATTCTGCAAATTTTAATGAAACTTGCTTGAAAATAAATGAAGTCTTAGTATCGAGGTCTTATGCTAAGTTTGAAGCTAATAAGCGAATAAGTGGCAGTAGAATGAGAAAAGAAGAAACGGAAGAGCAAGCGAATCTAAATGATCAGAATCCAAATTTTTGTGATTTGATCAATAAGAGCAGTTTTTCAGGGGCAAATGATGGAGTAAAATTTTTACATGAAAATATTACCAACGGTGATCGTAAATTAGAAGTTAGCAATGTGATTTTCGATGATTTAGACAACCAAATAGCTGAGAAAGAAGAAGCAAACTATATTGAAAAAACAGTATTGGATAAAGTTGGCCAAGAAAAGCAAATAATTTTCAAAAAGTTTGACGATTTAATTAAGAATGAGAAAATGGAAATTGACGCAAATTTCGAACTGGAAAAGATCAAAAAAGTAATTAAAAGTACAAATGACGAAGTATTATGTGTTCTTGAAACCAATAATAAAAGTCTGATCACTAATGCCGACTGTAACAGTATTTATAATATTAAAGCGGAAGAAATGACCTCAGCTGTCGGTTGTTCACAAAATGAGGAACGAAATGAAAAATTAACCGAAAAAAATGCAGCTAAATCTGATTTTCAGAAATTTAATTTAGAAATTAAGTTTTCAACTCCTCAAAGTGATTTTAACTTGAATAAAAGTCCATCTGTTGAAAGTGAGTCATTCAATGGAGGAGATACATTTGATAAATATGCAGCAAATAAAAGTGGCAACTCAGATTGTATTAGTTGTATAGAAACTGATACTGCTTATAAAATAGTAGAAGAAAAATGCATTAATACTGTTCAAGATACTAAATTTACAGACTTTAACTGCGATTATAATACATTCCCTTGTGAATCTCTAAACGAGGACGTCGAAAAATCTGCTGATCAGCCAATGGATGAAACTGCAATAGACACCATGAATCGAAGTATTTCATTCAATAATAAACCAGATTTTGAGTTTGATATCGTTAGTCCTGACATTCAATCTAAAGGGGATAACATGAGATGCTCAGATAAACCTATTAAGGAAAACAATTATAATTGTGTAGAAATTCAAGAAATTATTGTAGAGACATTCAAAAACAAACTTTCAAATAATGAATCTGACATAGAATTAAGAAACGGCAGTTATGATGTACTCGCAATGGATGAAAATAAAAATGAAGTTAGCGAAAATCACGCCGTTGAAAAAATTGATTTCATTTATACTGTAGAAGAAGAAAAATACGTGAATGAAGTCAAAAACAACAGTATTTTAGAAAATATCGAATTTGTTAATGGCTTAATTAATGAAAATGTCGATAATAATGAAAATACTTCTCAGTTAAATTTCAACGTCGAAAAACTTGCCAAATTTTCGGAGTTAATTGATAAAGAAGAATCAGCTTTATCCGATAGAAAAAATCTTGAAACCACAGAAAATAACTCTGAAGAGACTGAAATCACATCAAATTCTCTTGTATTGAATAACATTATTAATGATGCTCATATTGAGAAAAATGTACCAGTATCAAATCATAAATTTATTGCTTCTACAATATCCAAAGAATTAACTGCATCTCCTGAACATCATTTTCCGATTTCACGAAATGTTTATTCTTATGACAAAGAAAATATATCCATGGAAAGAAAGAATAATGTAATAGAAAAGTTGTTTCCGAAAAACGAAAAAAAGATTTTCAGGAGATTTTCGAGCGAAAATAGAATTCACTCCAGTGACGAATTAGATGTCATTTTAGAAAAGAAAAATGTTTATTCTTCAACTCGGAGTAGATCAAAATCTTTAAATCTCGATTTCATATCTTTCGCACTGGACAAAAAAGAAATTGAAAGATTTGAAATCGAAGAGATAATCCATTTAAACATTCCAGTGTGTGACATTCCTTTACCACCTGGAGAACCGCCTCTTGAAAATTGTTTCGACCTGGAAAAATATTTAAAAAATCGTTTATCAAATGAAGAAATATTTGCCAAAAATGAAAACCAAGGTATGAAAAAAGGTCTTGAAATTTTATCTTCATCTCAGTCATTTGAACATAGCACAGAGAATTCTCAGAAGAACAGATTTCTTGCAACGAAAACTTTAAATAGCGAAGATAGCCAGATTTCCTTCTTACATTCCGGACCTTTAAAATTTCGCAGTCCATCTCATCCCTATGAAGAAGATAGCATTGCGAAGAATGAATCCCCGTCATTCCTAGCAGCCAATATCAGCAAAGTTAATTTGAGAAGTCCGTCTCCTCCTCTTGCCGGGAATTCTTTACACTCAACCGAGGGAAAAAACTTTAAGAAATTACTCGCAGAAAAAACCGAGGAAAATTCTGGGGACTTTAGCATTGTAGAATTTTCATCACTACTCGAAGAAAATATCAAATCCCCATCAGAATCGCCTGTAACCAAAGAATTTCAGTGTTTTCCTGATGTTGCTCAAAAAGTTCAAGTACCGGAAGAAAAATTCGTGTCAGATAAAATGAATGATCTATACGTCAGGTGTATTGCTTTGGAGAATTGTGAAAGCAAAGTAGCGGAAGAGAGGGGATCAGAAGACATTCAGAAAATCATTGAAACTGTCAAAAAGATTGACTGTAAAGAAGAATCATCGAAATCATTTACCATCTTATGCGACACGGATAAACTATGTTCCAGCGCAGAATACGGTAGTGAAAATTTAAACAAATTTGCTCCAGACACCGATACAACTGAGGATCTGGATTTTGTCGGCTACTCTGAAGCCAATCATCAGATAATGGACGTTAAAGAGAATGAGGTAATCGTGGAAGAAGAAAGCATATTTAAAACCGATCAGTTTTATGAATGTGAAAAGCATGCACTTTATGAATCCTTAGCAATAACTGATGACATTGAAGTAGAGAAGGTTTCGGATGATGACAAGTTCCTCAGTGTCATGCAGAATTGTTTGGAAAATGCAAAAAAATTTCTCAATATTGGAAACATGAAACCTTTTTCATACTCTGTCGATGACCTGTTAGAAATCGACTATCAGACGCCGTGTTCCACCGAAACCGATTTGAATAATAGTAACCATGTGTCGAGGGATGTGTTGTTGTCATCATTTGAGGGGAATTCCAGTGAGGAACTAATTGTTGAGGATAATATTCAACCAGTGGAAATATCTTTGGATATTATGCCCTCGTTTTGCCCAGATGCAGAGAGTAATCTGTGCTCCGAAATATTGCCCGTTAATAACTGGCCTTATTTAGAGGAAGAAGTTTCATCTAGTCCGATGAGGAATATATCGGATGAGACCGATTTGCTTAGTTCTTGCTTGGAAAATGATTTATCGACAGAAAATTTGAATAAATCATTGTCGGAAAGTGAAAATATTCGCCGGTCATATTCTAATAAAAACAGTATGTTTTCCCGGAACATGCAGGATTCGCAGCTTTACTCGCGGAGAAAATCTCGCCGAGTATCCTTATCCGTGGCGGAAAGTTCTACGTTTCTCAGGGGAAAGCAGCAGCGAGAAAACATGGGATTGTCTGTCAATGGACATTCGAAATTCGTTCTTCAAAGGCGGAGAACCGTAGAGGGTCTGCTGGACGGGAAAAAAATACATTCGAAAACAGCCGACATGAAGGAAGTTGATGAAAAAATTCCGAATGCAGATCCCAATGATTTTAAAAAGCTGAGCTTTTTATTGGAAGATTTAAAATGTCGACTAGATATTGAAAGATTATCTTTGAAAAAGGACATAATAAATGATAATAAACTAACGAAAAAATCAATGCAACTTGATCTTTTTCGCAGAAAGCTAAACGACACAGAGTCGTGTTCTGTTAAAAATGATAATGTGGCTAAAGGAAAACAAAAAATCGTTGATGATGACGATGTAAAAATCTGTAGCTCTCATAAAACCAAAAGAATTAGCAAAGATGATGAAGAATGTATTGACAAAAAGAAAATTAAAACTCTGACTAATTACAAATCATCGGCATGGCAGCCTAAAGTTGTTTTGTTCAGAATCTCAAAAAATGTGATCAAAACTTTTTCCATGCGCCCTCGTATAAAAAACGATCGCTCACTGAAGAAAATCGATTCATATCGAAGCTCCGAAAAATTTAAAGATCACAGTCTCAAGACGAATCCTGAATCACTTTTTAAGTCCGACAGAAAATCATCAGGAAAAGGCGAAAGTCTCTGTTGGAAGAAAGACGAGATACTTGGAGATGCGGGGAATCAAATTACGCAAGATAGGGGAAAATTTGCAGCATTGGAAAAGAGCGGAGATGATCACAGTAGATATATCGTCGAAAGCACTAATAATAAGAAAAGGAAAAAGCAAAGATTTCGAAATCTTCATCCGAAAAAAAAGTTAGTACCTGAAACTTTTATTAAAACCAAAGAAAAACGATTGGCAGGTCAAAATAGTTCAAATGATAGTCATAGGCCAGTCAAATCAGAGAGTGATTCAGATTACAGTTTTCCAGAATATGACTTACCAAAGGAAATATTTCGTAGTCAGTTAAAAAGTACAAAATCAAGCTGTTCTGTTGACCAGAGTCTTAATGAACCTTCCACGAGAGATGATAGTATGAATTCGTCTGAGCATTTAATTTCGAATAGATCATTTCGGGAACATCAAATACATTCTGGAGGTAGTTCGAAATTCAAAATCGTATCAAAATGTAACGATGATTCGGACAAGAAAAATGAATATAATAATAATAATAATAATAATAATAATAATAATAATAATAATTATAATTATAATTATGGCAGTAATTATAATAAAACTCATAATGATAAGGAAAGCGATGGTCACGTATATTCCTATAATGGTGCCTTCAAAAATTCAGGCATGCATAAGAAAAAAGAGTGTTCCGATGGTCGCAAAGAATTTAGAAAAGAAAGCAAACGAAAAAGGGAAGAGGGAGAATCGAATCGTGAAGTGGGTTTGTACCGCAAGGAAAAAAATCATTTAAAGAATGGAGAAAAGCGCACTGTGGAAAACCGAAACGAACAGAGCGAACTGAGGAAACTCTCCCGGGAAGCGAAGGATCACTATCAGAGCAACAAACACAGATGCAAAGAATGGAAAAATTCCGAACCATCTGGAAAAAGTTCCAGCAGTAGCAAGGGCAGAAATTCGAAATCAAAGCGCGATTCGATTAAGGAGAGGATTTGGGTTTGCGAAGTTTGCGGATTCAGCAAATCAAGCGAGAGAGTGATCCATATTCAGAGTCATCCTTTTCACTGTCAGAGTTGTCATTTGGCTTTTAAAGCTGAGGTGAGATTTAATGGCGTAAAATTTGTTTTAAAATATATGCAGAGACATTAAACAGCTATTAATTGTAATGAATTTTTCCTATCGCTTTTAGAGTAATTTTTTGGAGCATTTAACAAGAAAACACAAAGATATAAGAAACCAGCATCATTGCTTACTTTGCGAGTTAAGTTTTGACTTGGAGAAAGAATATTATCAACATTTGCAGACTAGAGAACATAGGCATTTGGAATCGGTGGAGAAAAACACCATAAATACATTATTCACTCTACTAACGGGGCATCCCTGTCCTGTATTGGGTCCTGTTGAATCGAAATCCGAATGGTTACCAAGCCAAGCTGGCATGGTCCATTTCTACCATCAGGCAACACCTCTTTCATTGGCATTACAGGTAATAAAATTATCATATTTATTTTCATCTTCTATAATTACGAAGTTCGCAATTAATGTACCAACTGAACTATCATTTAACTTTAATCGGAAACTATTTATTTAACAACTTCATATTAACATAAAATTTTACATTTTAACCTGTCTATTTCATACCTATTGTGTTTCTTTCTCAGCCTGATGAATTGAGACTCGTTTTCAAGAATAAATTTTTGTTTTTGCCAAAACAAACATTTGTTACTGATAATACAGTTACTTTTAGCAATAGTGTTCAGTATTTCTAAAATTTTGTTTTAAAAATTTCCCTATTTTCTAAATTTATTTTACTTTAGGCTTGTAACATCATAATTTTTTGCAAGATGAAATGATTTGAACTGGAAAAAAGCAAAAGTTGAGATTTTTCATTCCATGGAAGTTATTTCTTTTGTCATATTTTATTACTCCATTAGATTTAAAGGGATTATTCATCTACACAATTAAAATTATAGCCAGCAGTAGAATAATTATGTTTTATTCAATAATTTTGTTTGTTTCAGTATTTGAAGTTACATCATGATAAAAGGACATTTTCGAACCCTACATTAACATCCCAGAGCGAATGAGATATCAGCTCTGAAAATTTTTAATCAAGTTCAAATATGTTGTGATCATTGCTCATTTATAATAGGGACCAAAGAAACAAACATTTAATTAGAGCTTAAGGATCAACAACTTGTCTTTAAGTTTCTTAATTGATTTTAATCATTTACAGCTTATTCAGGATCGCAGTTTATTAGTTTTGTACGACTTGTAGAAATACCTCATGATAGTAGTTATAAAATTTAGTCATGGAGATATTTGAGCTTATTATAAATTTTTTAAGTTTCCGATGAAAGATTGAAATTGATTTTCATCAAACAGTACATAATTTATTGATCCACTTAAAATAATAAATTGATTTCATAGCTAACATTAAAGCTAAATTAATTTCATAATTTAGTACATTATTACTGTTATATTTTGATATTGATTTTTGATTGGAAATCATTGCTATTACAGCTGTTATTTTAAACACAACGTTACCGTCCAAATGATAAGTCAAAATTTATTAGATATTTTCATTTGATGCAAATCAATTTCAAATGTAAAAGGTGATTGTAAAGATTGCGCATGATGTCGATAACTTTTTCAAACATGAAATTGCTAATACTTTGCTATTTTCTTCTTTATTTCAATAAACTTTTTTAATTATTACAAAACAACTTCTGACAGAAAATTTTTTAAATTAACTAAATACAAGCATATTGCAATTTTTTTAATATTTTTGATTTATTAATTTGATTTAGGAAAGTGCTTTTTCATATATAACTATTGATTCAGTTGACGGAAAAAAATGTTTACTTTTGAGCATAAGCAAAATTGTACATTTACGGTACTTGGTTGTGCAAATTTTAGCAGCTGATAAATTTATTGACATCAATCAATATCAGAAAATGATTTTATTATTATAATGTTTTTACTATTGACAATAAGTAATTCAGTATTGGATAAATTTAAGATAAAAATATTTCAATGATAGAAATGAATCCGTTTGTTTATCCATATATATTAATAAAAAAAAGACCAATACCGGTCTCCGATTATGTCTTAAATTTCAAACTGCCAATTTATAAAATATTAATTTATCTTTTCGAAAAAGGCAGATATTTAAATTAGATTTTTTGGAATGGTACTGTCGAAAATCTTAGAAGATTCTTCATTTCTTCTCATTAATAACAGTAGATATTCGTTGATAAATATATTGCACCAATTAATTATTTTTGTGTAAAATTTGGTAAGATTGGTATTTAAATTTTGAGCTAAGAGATGATAAAATATTTCCTCATCCACAAAAATGTAAAATTTAATTTTTTTTATTTAAATTTTATTTCATTATATAAATTTTTTTTCGGTTGTGTTTCACAGTTTCCACATTTAATTTCTGACTTATAAAGTGAAAACAAGCAAAATCAGTGCGATATGATTCCCAATGTCTTATATTGTATTTTAAGACCATACCACTATAAACGTTTAGAATTTGGGCACTTTTGCAAACTAATTTACCCATATGTATTTTTAACTTTTACAAATTACTTTATTTAACTGTAATTAGATTTTTTAATTTTCTTATGCTTGCTCTAAAAATAAGGTCGAAAACGTTCATATAGATATACATAAAGTTTACTGATTTTACACATTAATAATATCCACAGTTTTATTAATTATATTTCAATTCAAAGTATGTGAAAAGAAAACTATCGTTGGTGATAAGTTATTATGAGCTTTATTAAACAACACGCTTTAGTTAATAGAGAGAGCCACTAATTTTAATATGCTGAATGTTTCCTAACAATACTTAATTACTTATCTATATTATCAGTATCAGGATGCATGGAAGTAAAAAATAAAATGTTTATGATTGCAATGAAATGAGGCTTAAATATTTTTGTTAAAATTTTTGAAAGATATATTGTTAAATTTACTTTTAACTTTTAATATTGCTTAAATAATTGTTGGTCGTTATGAAATATGAAGAAAGTTTAAGTTAAAGTATGATAGTCATCAGTTTCAGGAACTAATTGTTCTTGAGATAAAAAGAAATGTAAAAAATTATAAAGCAAATATTCATATATATATGTGTGTGTATCAAAATAACCCTTATACACTTAAAAAATGTAATAGTACATAAAATTTTAAAACGTGCACTTATATGTTCCTGAAATATAAAACACAATAAATGTTGTATAATATAGTTCTAAATATAAAATTTTACAATTTAATGATTTTGAATTGGTAATGTTTTATAATTTTCATATACTTTCTGTTATCTCAACTACAATTTAGCCGAAAGAGATAAATAGTTTTGGCTTCATTTTTTTGAAATTCATTTTCTTAAAATTGTATAGAGTCTGTAGTTAATATGCACCACACTTTCTAATTCAATGTTAATTATAAATAAAATTATTTTGAATCTGAATTTTTTTATTCAAGAAAAAAAATAAAAAATAAAAGATACGCTTTTGTATAAATCTTCTACCATATAATGTACATGTTCATGTTACTTTAGATATTATTCTTTTAACATATTTTTATCAGATGTTACCTTATTTCTCTGAATTATTAGATTAGATTAACAATCGGAAATTTATTTATTTTATTTAAAAAATCAAAAGTTTTGATTTGTTAAAAAAAGCTATTACACAGAATGAGAACAATAATCAGGTACTATTACTATTTGAAAATTTTGTTTCTGGTTTTTAAGAGCAAATGTTGCGGCAGGATTGATTAACACACCTTTATTTTGAGACATTAATTTAATTTAATTCTTTATCAAATTTTTTTATTTTATATGGTAGAAATAAGTGATTTTAATTGTATAAAACCCCATATCTTATTGTAATTGTTAAGAATTGTTAAGCGACGCTTTTTATTATTTTTTTCGCTGTGAAAGATGTCAAATATTTAAAGGAAAGGTTATATTGCTTGAAAAAATTTTAAAACTATGAATTAAAAATTTTGAAGTTCCTTTTGAATAAATTTTAATATTGGCTTTTAGCTATATATAAAGTATTAAATAGTTTTTATGTGTAAGTATTTATTCTCTCATAATATAAATCCTAATTCTTATTTTTATTATGGACTCCAAAACAAGGGATCTGAAGCCATTTTGAAGAAACGAGTCGAAATTAAATTAATGTTATTTATCTTAATTAAAAATTTCCTTCTAAAACTGCAGAACCATCGTTAATTATAGACCGTTAACTGTGAATAATAGTGCAACTTCATTTTTGATTAAAATTTAGAAAATAATGATTTAGATTTATTTTAATATGCACCCTTGAGTAAATAAAACAATTTAAGGTTTATATATAAAAATTCATGTATTTCAAGATCGCATAATGATCTACAAAAGCCAATCATTAAATATCTCAGAAAATAAATTTATATCATTTTTACATGGAATGGTTTCTGTTACCCCACCGAAGTATTTTGCAATTAATTGATACATGAATCATTTTATAAATAAATTGTTGAAAATGTTTTTAGTTTCTATGAAGAAAAAAGTTAAAATGCTATGTTATTATTTATATAATTTTAAACTTACTGTGTTAAAACATAAAAAGTTTTTTATATGTTTGAAGGAATGCTATTATCATTGTCCGTATAAATTAAAACAGCCTCAAAATCATCTTTCAAAATATTTCTTACACCTAAATTATTAAATCCTTTTTCGGTTAAGATTTTTTAAGTTAAAATTTTTTGTTTAGATTTTTGAAGAAGTAAATTTAAATAATGTGGTTTTTTTTCACATCAATGAAAAATACTATCTGCCATTTTCAAGTTTTTCAAGCATCATATTTTGTTAAATTTCCACTGAAAATTTTAATTTATGATCCACAAGAAATAATGAATCACTTTGTTAAAAATTTTAAGATTTTGATGACATGAGCTAGCCTTCGTTTTCAGAAATGAATGTAAGATATTTATGGTTCCCCTTAGATCGTGAATTTCAATTATAGCGAAAATAATTATAATTCTGAATTTTTAAAAGAAAAAAAATTCACACACAGTCAATAGGAAAAATTTATAAGGAAATAAGACCCATTAGAAAATACAACTTTCCACTGTTTCAATTACTTTGTATCTTGGATTTTCAATAAAATATTTTACTCCAAATAAGAAGCTTTTAGCCAAGATTTAAATAACATTCTAGGTCTCTTTAAATAATTAATATAAATTCATTCTTTTTTAAAAATTAATAAGGAAAAAATTATTTGTTATTTTCAAGCTTATAATTTCATAGTATTCGCTCTGTAAAATCGAGAGTATGAAACCAGATGTATCTTGCGCATTCTACATTACATTTAAATCTAAAATTTAAAATAATTATTTTGACATATTAGTAAAAATGAAGCTTTTGAGGCTACTAACAGAAATCAGTAATTTTTAAAAGTTATAATGAAGCAACTGTTCCTGGACCTAAAATTATAAATTTATAATTTCAAATTAAATATAAAATATGTATATATACACACACAGAAATATTATCCATGTGCTCTTTCAAGTGCTTTTAGTATATCACAATGGATTTGCTAAAATATTTGTGTGATTAGCTAACAGATAAAGAATTAGGGAAAACAATTTTATTTTCTGAGCTTTTATTAATTTTTGTATCGTCATGATCAACACACCCATTTATCCTTCGCCAAACTTTTGTTTTTTGACTGGATTATTGATATTAATTTTAAAAATATATATTTTTTTAACTCTCGATAAATAAAGAATGCTTAGCTCTTGAAAAATACTATACGCAATTGTAATCAAAAATCGCTGCCGCGTTTTGAGATAATATTTTGGCCCATTAATTAGAATATTATTTCTCGAAAAAGAATTTTTATTTGGCGTTGGGCAAATGGCATTTCATAATGTTTACATTTTTTGTTTCATAAATCAAATATAATTTAAGAGACTATTAAACATTGCCATAATCATAAAAACTTATTGTGATAGAAATTTAAAAAAGAAAATGAAAAAACTTAGGAATAATGATTATAAACGTGTAAAAATTCGCATTGCCTGTCACTATATAAGGCTTTTAAAAAAAAGCAAATTTTATTTTAAGGTATTTACAAACTTTATTTTAACCAAATTCGAATTTTCACTTTGAAAAATCCTAGAGTAAGAACATTTACAAAAGTACAAGAAAATGATCGCTGATTAAAAATTATATATTGCTCATCTATGTAATTCCATAAATTATTTGTGATTAAAAGAAGCATTCCGTTTAATTTTTAGTCTCTTATAAATCTGCATTTCAGATATTGGTTAACTAATCATCTATTCAATTCAGTTGTAATTTATTTGAAATGCTTTATATAAAATCGAGATCTCAAATTTTCGCCTTCAGATACGTTAAGGTACGACTGATGACTTTTTTTTATAAACCCATTCATAGAAGGACGCAACATAAATTGCGCCTAAGAAAAGAGCAACTATAATGCAAGTAGTCCATTTTAAGAACAACCAAATAATATTGAAGAATTTACTATTACATTAATAATCGTGTATTGCACGTTTCGAGCAGTTACCAGATTTAAATAATTTCAATATTGAAGAATTTATGTTTGTTGAAATTAAATTAACTTGCATAATTAGAGAAGTGTATACATATATATATATGGTGCAAGTTAATATTCACATATTTTGATTTATTTAATCTTGTAAACACAATATATTTATTATATGTGCAAAAATATTTTGTTAGATGTTTGAAATTTTATAGCATATATTATGTAATAAATTTTTAGGTATACGAACTATATCTTTATATGTACAACTTAGAAGAAATTAAGATTTAATGATACATGTACAAAATTAATAGGCAAAATGTTTAGATATAAGTGATTTTTGTGGCTATTGCATTATTTTATAAATTTTTAAGTTTGTGATTACTCTTCATTTAAATCTTTTATGGTGTATACATATATAAAATATATATATATTTATATACAT